>JAYRBW010125901.1:0-16534 GCA_036023295.1 Invenusta paracnida | reverse complement strand
CTATCTATTACTAGTTAAATTTGTGTAACCTTGATATATACCCAGCATACAATTTTCATAGAATGCAAGATGGGCTATATTCTTATTCCTAATACTAATCGATTTATACAGTATGTTCATGTAAAGCTTACTGATTTAAAATTAAAATATTATTATTTATTTCTATTGTTAGAAATAATTGTCATTTATATATGTTTTATCCTATGTTATGTATAAATCTATGTATCAAATCATTGATAATAATATTATTATTTTAAATATTTTGTGTATTTTAGTTAATATTTTTAGTCAATTGATATTTTTTAAATTTTAGTGTCTATAATAGTCAATCACAAATACTGTATGATAAAACATGGCAGAGAAGGATGGGTCCTATAGCAAGACCTCCTCATAGCCCTGATCTATCATTCAATAATTTCCTGGTTATTGTGCTATTTATGTGATAAAGTCTATCAAGTACTGCATGCTAAAACTCTTCTGAATTAGAGCTTACTAAAAGGTATGGACAATTTCTATCAAATATTGACAATCACATAGTTTAATACACTTTTAAAAGTTTCTACAAACAGTTTGAATAGAAATGGTGATCATATTATAGAATAAATAATAGAATAGAATTTTCAGCACTTCTTTGGTAGTTCCCTCACAATTGATTTTCATACATTTTTTATATTATAATACTATCATAAAGGATAGTGAGATACTTGATAATTGTGGTATGGTTGCAGCTGCCAGCTTTTAGTAGTGTATAGGGATTACTTGTTAATTACATCATCTCACTATCTTTATGATATATAAATTTAATTACATGTATTTTTTGTTTTATTTTTTCCAAAAAAAAATAATTTATGGCTAAAAACTCCATAATCCACAAAATTGTGGAGGAACTACCAAAGAAGCCCCAAATTTTCTTTTATAATTTAGTAATTTATAATTCACTCAGAATTCTATCATAATTATTATTCCTTCACTTTAAATATCAATTTTTAACTAGTTTTTTACCAAATTTTTGTTTAATTACTTTTGTGTATCTTTTTTGTATCCTTGATTATTAATTTTCCTATTTTATAGTTATCCTTTCATTTGTTTTATAATTTTTTATTTATCAATTCTTTTTGTCTGGTGAGTTATTTTAACATGATGGTTCCAATCAATTCTATCATTCATAAAGACTGTTTAATCTAATAGTAATATATATATATATTCATAAGTACTAAGTAATGGCTTATATCTACTAATGATCCAAACTGTTTATAAATGGTCTTTAAAGTTTGGTCTATTAGTGATATCTGTCAATGATACATATGGTTTATAAAGGATTAATCCAGTAAACATAAATCTTATTTAAATAATGCACCAGTATTACTTATTTATTATTTATTTAAATATATATCTAAGATTTCTTTAATTATTAAAAAATTGATTATCTCACCACCTACTAACAACACACTTTACAACTATAAGAGAAATGCTAATACTATATACTATTACTAAAATAACATACAATCAAATAATATATTCTATCCATATTATAAACTATTTTAAAAAAATTATTAAAAGCCATATTTATTTTTTATCTAAAGGCAAAAATATTATTTTGATCAAGTATATTTCAATTTCCTATATATTTTTTATATTTAATATATATTTGTTTTGATGTCACATTTACTTTTATATGAAATACAGGGCCATAAGCAAGTTTTATAGGAAATCTTGGATTTCTGACTTTAAAAAGGCATCATTACAAAAAGTTAAAATCTCATATTATGAAAAATATAGATTTTATTTTGTAAAAGTACTCCTAATATGACTTAACATATTTTGTCTATTTAATTGATGTATCATTCTTATTTTACTGTACATCTGCTTGTGTATATATTATTATTCAATCAAATGTTCACTGCATAATATGTAAAATATTGGCAAATACTTACTGATAATATTTAAAGTAATTTGTATACATGATATAATAACATGTAAGATTGTCATATAATTATCATACACTAAGAAATACATAGGGGTCAATGGAAAATGTCTGTAAGTTAGAATCTACCAAAAATTTTAAATTTACTTGAATTCTGACCCACAAATTCATTTGCAATTTCTGTCATATCAATTAACTCATTTAAATTGTTATGAATAAATAGCAATAAGCACCAATTCAGTCTATGTTAGGTCATGGAATTACTAAAGTATGACTTGACTATTCTAAATTTACTGAAACACCTTTTGTTGGCATAACCATAATTAGTTTTAGGACATTGGCAATTTTGTTATATAAATGACATTCAGCTTCCTGCATGTTACTTAGGTAACTGATGATGGCTTTCAATTGTGTACCTTTTGTTTCAGTAACAATTTCCTTAGGAAGATTGGCATGAAAGAACTGTAGCTGAGTTTCCAACAGATCTTTGTCAATATTGTCTTTATAGAGCTCCAGGGTGTCATGATAATGAGTGACAATGTAAACCTCTGAATCTCAGATCATTGTTTCCAACTCACACAGGACATGCAAGCTTTTCTGTTCAAACTGTGATTGAATAGAGATGATTGCATAATCACACACTTCAAAATTTATTTGTCTGTAGTAATCTTTCACAGATTCTGCATGTAGTAATCTGATTTTGCAGTACTGCCACCAATATTCCAACCTGGTATTTTGCGGCACTGCAATGTCTGGGGAGGACAGGATTGCTAACTCTGCATGTCGTTTTTTATTGTTGGGTACACTCTCAAAACAGAGTGAAACATTCATCCTTTCTTATTCTCTGCAATGTTGATACATGTGAGTTTCATCACATGTTATCTTCTCAGATCTGGAGACTCAGCAAAATGCTTGAACCATCCACCATGTGCAACAACTGTACAATACTTAAGGGTCATTTGTATGAGATAGGAAAATATATTCTTCTTCTATCCAAATATAAGCAATCTATTTATTGACTACTGCTGTTCTAGTCTTACCCTAACCATAGTGTTATTAATATCTCTATGGTTTTTACAAAAACAAAAAATATGAAATTTATGAAATTTATGAAATAGATATTTACCTGTTGCATGTTTTCATGAAATAGAAACTGAATGTAATCAAGTATAAATAAAAGAATTTCATTTAAGCAAAATTATAAATGTGCTTTACTATTAATGAAATTGGGCATGAAGAAATTTGTTCAAAATAGTATTCTCATGATATTTAGAAAAATTGATTTAAAAAAATACAATTTATTAATCAAGGTAGGTACATTCAAATTGCTCTTTAAAAATATTTGTTTTTCAAGTTTGCCATAATGTGTTCCAATAAGTTTACACTAGCACCTAGGGACAATTTTTCAAATACTTAAAGGCAACACCCCCTTATCTATGAACCTTAAATATATAAGAATTTTTTTACAAAAACATTCTTTTATATTTATAAAACATCTTTGGGATTATTTAGAAAAAGCAAAACCACATAATTATGAAGAAAAGAATTATTCTGACTTATACATACAACATAAAAATGAATAAATAATCTAAAAATATTCCTTATATATATATAACTGATAAATAAATTTAATATTGTTTAAAAGTATATAATATTATTGTTTTCTAAAAGTTAATTTATTCATCCAAAACTAAAGCCACATCATTAGTAATACATGATTTTATTTATTATGGCTTTATAGTTATTTGCACAGCCTTAATAAGTTTAAAATAATAATAATTCTCAAATGTATGAAACCAGCTAAAATTAAATCTGAATTTAAATTGTTTATCAGCCATCAACTATGATAAATTTATATTTAATAAGAATGTTATTTCAATTTAATATTTTTTCTATGGTATAGACTTTGAAAATATTAATTAAAAAGCTATGATTTTGTGGTTTCATTATTAAAAATGATTAAATCTTTGTCATTCATTTTAATGTATGTTGTTTAAAATATTTTTTAGTTTAGTTTAATAAATTCTTACATATAGTGTAATATTATTTGTGATTTTACAATTTTGTCTTTCTATTGCATTCAAGTAAAATATGCTATTGCTTACATTTATCTAAAAGTATGCCTCTAATTTAATTAGATATGTTTATTGTAAAAAAACAATTTCTTAATTTATGGTTCATATTAAGCATTTCGACTGTTCCACATTTTATTTTAATAATTTCTATTGCCAAAGTAATACAGAATTCCTAAAATATGCAATTTTAAACATAACACTTGCACCTACATTGATGATATATTAATAACTTTATTATACATTTATTAATATAGAATACTAGTTGGTATATCAAATCCAAAATTAATCCAATTTGATGGATGCTATATTTTAAATTAGTGTAGTATACTTGTTAATTTGTATATAATTTAACACCATTTAAGAATAAGGCTTACGAAATTTCAGATGAACAAATTTTATGTATTTCAAATTATTAAGTCATATGGAGATATTTACTAGCAAAATACTTACAATTTAATATTATCAAAATATGTGACAACATAAATTGTAACTATTGTTCAATTTGGTTTAAGCAAACTGAAATTTAGTATTTTTCATTTAATAATCACAGTACTATTGATTAATCTAAGAATTGAAACATCCATATTTTCTACTAACTTTTTGGTTATAACAGTCCAGATATTTGTGTTGCAGTCCACAGCTAATTTAATATGTTTATCTTGCTCTGTTAAATCTGATATTGAATCAAAACTCTAATAATTTGTGGTTTAACATTTCCCCATAATCTCAAAAACAAAATATTATTAGAAACTTTTTTTGTGTGTGTATAATGTGATCTACACATTGATTATGGTTTTAAAACCTTTTATGATTTTTATTAATGTTTTACAATATATAATAGATACATATTTCCTTATAAAATTTTGCTATGATAAAATTAACTATTTATATAATCATAACATACGAACTGACATAATTAGCAATCTCCAATAGTCATCAAATGGATTACTTGAAATATTTAACATATTTTAAATATTTATTTAATATCAAACTAAGTCACACTTTGTGGAAATTTTGAAAACTGATTTCGAAATACCTATTCTTAAGTTCTTAAAGTTTATTGTTTCAATTATCTTAGTAAGAATGAGCAAACTTCAAATAAGTATTATATATTTTGAGCTATAGTAACAACTTTTGGAAAAATAATGATAGTATGCTTTGTTTGCATTATCTATGTGTGTGTGATCATTGTACAACAGTGTCTTACATTTACATAATTCGATACAGTCCATATTTGCTGCATTGATACTACACTAATGATAGTAAAGTACCAATCCTAAAATTTTTATTCTTTTTCTTTTATCTTCACAATGTTTCAGTAAATACAATTTCTATGGCTGAATATTATCGAGAAACATCTGAAGTTGACGAAGACAATTATGGGTATCACTTTTCATTTATTAATTTGTATTTTATTGTATGTTATTTAGGTTATTTTATTTGGTGATCTTGTAGTTGTATAGTTTACCTTATTCTTATAATTTAGACATTAATCATCTGACTAAACTACTATAAATGTGTTTTATATGCTAATCTCTTAAATGGAAAAGTTTATTATAATTTTATTAACAACATAACTGAGTCTCTACATATGTATAACAGGATTCTTGAATATTAGTAATGAAAATTCGATATAATCAAACAATATTAATATCATAACAAAAACGATAGCGTCGCAAAGATAGAAGCCAGGAAACGAGCTCCTCAAAGGCAAAATGTTAAAATGATATTGATGATATAAAGTACAGCCATTGAAGAAATTGATATAAAAAAGAAACTTATATAATATCAACTATAAAATTTATTAAAATATGACAACAAAAATGTTGAAAAATTCCTGCCAATTGTATAAATCATATTATTTTTACTATACAATAATTGGCTTACATAAACAACTACTTTTGTACTCATGTGGGTTTCATTACTTCTATAAATATGTGCCATTACCAAGAAATTTTTGTTGCATATTTTATTAATTTCACAGTTTAGATATATGTGTTTCTTATTGGTCTATTTGTTTATGCATTTTAAACAGCAAGCATTGTAACAATTAAATCTTGGCGTCATTTTTATATCGATTTCTTCAATGGCTGTACTATGTATCATCATTTTAACTTTTTGTTTTTAAAAAGCTTGTTTCTTGGCTTTCATTTTTGCAACGCAGTCGTTTTTGTTTTGTTATCAATTATATTTTGCAAAACATTTCTGTACATTCAACGATTTTTATGCATACGATGTAAATAATAATTTTTTATTTGTTTATAAAATCCTAAAATTGTGCAAACATAGTCTAGCATAAGACATTGTTTGTGTGATTAATTTCCAAACTACATATTTTCTATATTTTTGTTTAATCTTATATGATTTTCTGTCTAGTGTTTAGTTTAATATTCCCTTTAAATCTGCATTTTTATTTTGTAAAATATTATTAGGTAAGACCATAAAGATCTAAATTTTCAGAATTTATCAAAAGAATCAATTTTATGCTTGTCTTATTTTGTTTAAAATAGAGTAACTAAATTGACAAATTTGGACTATTCTTATTAGTGTATTTAAGGATATTTAAAGTTGTATGCGTTATTTATTTGGTTTACGTTTTTGGAACTATAATTTTCTATTTATAGCTGTTTATATTAATAAGTAGTTATTTTATTGTAAATTTCTAGATTATTGAATAAAAACAGATACATTTTAATCACATATTTAATTGAAGCTTGAATCTATGCATGAATGTATACTTTTCAAACAAAATAAATTAAAAGTATGCCTATGAGTGAACAAGTTAAACTGATAGTCTCGAAGGAGTATAATATCGGAATTATTTAAGTATACAAGCGAAGCTAATGAAAATAAAATATACTTTAATATTGAGCTCTGTGACAAAACTATCAAAACAAATCCTACTATTTATTTGCTTGATGTATGTAGCCGAACATAGGTTACGGCACATAAGAAAAATATTGTTATATAGTTGTTTTGATAATTCAGTGACCTACTTTCTGATATGTATTCTTGAAGATCACATTTGTGATCATTATATTTTTTGAGCATTTTTCGCTTACTTGCATGTATGACGCACATTTTATATATATTAAAATGTCAGTTATATTTGGTTATCGTTATTTATAAAATAATTTAGTTACTATTTAATTGCAGCTACTCTAACTATAAATTATACTTTATTCTTGAACTGAATTTGTTGAACTAATTTATAATTATTTTGGTACACTGATAAAGATTTTGATTTTACTTTTTTGAATGATAACTTATAGTTGACATTTTGATCTTACTTGTGAACAATATATTATAAATTTGAAAGGGTATAATATCGATTGCCTATCTTAAATAAAACAAAACTTAGGAAAAAACAATAAATAATGGCACACATACCTTTGGATTGCATATCTAATTATTTATTTTAAAATTAAATAATTTTGGCACCAAATAATTAATATTCACCTTGTTTATTCATGAAATTTTTATACTTCTTACAAATGAGAATTTCGATTTCCCTCTCTCAGTTGTCACGGAAACAATGACCAACTGACCATTGGTCTCCCTGGTAACACATCCTACGACGAGGCTGGTTCCCCTACCCCTGCTGGTCTGTCCAACATGCCCCTACCCCACAGCCCACTGGCATGTCCTCCTTCGCAGGCTCCCGCCTCTACCACGCCCCCCGCTAAGCCCTGTCTGGTTCAGCGAGGCAGTCTCGACTGCACAGACCCCGGACTTGCCGATTGGTCTAACATCGAGCCCCCCTCTGCCCTCAAGAGCTCCTCTTCTCGTCAGCTCCGTTACAGTCTTGGTGACTGCGCGGCACCTCCCTGCTCTTCTACAGGACCAGCAGCCGCCTCGAACAATCAAAATGAAGCATCGACTGCCGGTATCAATCGAGCCTCCCCTTCTGCTGCTATCGCCTCGTCCTCTGCCTCCGCTGCTGTAGTCGCCCTGCCAGTCGCTGACCCACCTCTTCTGCCTGGCGCGGGCCCCTACGATCGTACGCCTATTGTCAATCTGTTGCCTAGCAATCCCAGTCAACGGGTCTGCCTCGTTGTCGACGGTGTCCGCTTTCTCCTCGACCCAGCCCTCCTTCGTGCCAAACCCGACACACGGCTGGGCCGCATGTTCACCACTGGGCCCTGGCAATCTCCCGCCGCATCGGCTGCCTCGGCCCATGGGAACAACAGCCCATTGCCCCAGCAACCACAGGTCCCAGTTGCTCAGCAGCAAAACCCAAGCAATTCCGCGATACCACTTGTGGTCCTCGCTCCGCCTGAAGGACCAGTGTCGGCGGCCTGTTTTGGTGCTCTCCTCGACTATTATCGTCAGGGATGGATGCGCTGTCCTCCTCAAACGACGGTTCAAGAACTGAAGGAGGCCTGTGAATTCTTCCGGATACCCTTCAACCATCGCTCGGTGAAGTGTGCTAATCTGCGTGAGTGTTCACCCTTGTTAGGCTATTTCAGTGTTAGCAATAAATATTTAAACTGTCGCAATTAAATTACTTTATTCTGTATTAATGATTGATGTTAATTGTCTAACTTTGTTTCAAATGCTTATTGTATATGAATCACGATCTAGCAGGTAGAATTTCTTGCTAGTCTATCACTCAATTTTTGTAGAAAATAATTATGGTCACAAATGCTTCCAATTATGAGTAAGTAAACAAATATTTGGGGATTTTGGGAGCATTATTGTTTATGTTATAGTACTTACGTATTATTTGTAGTCCTAACATTATTTAATTTGGTTGCTATAATAGAGCACCTTAAAACGAATATGCTCCATCGTGTATTCCACAATCGGAAGATTATAGATTCAACTCACGTTGTTAAAATTCTTTTAAGTAAGTAATATTTATTGTGAAACCAATTGTGAATTCAAGTTTATATATTGAAATTTATATAGAAAATCTTTTAAACCTTTTAGATATCCATGTATAATTTCCCTTCTTATATATTCTTAACTTATATTACATTCCATTTTCATACAGTATTACTTATGTTATAAAGTTAAACTAACATTTTATGTGATATTTATTTACTTTTATGCAGATGTATCTAGAGGGTACACAACAATAGTAACTTGATTATGAATCTCATTTAGCAAATAATAACTCGTTTATTGGAAAGTTCTAGTTTCATCTTTTCTCATTACCGAATTATTTTCAGGCGCTTTCCTACATGAGGTGTCCAACGATGGTGCTTACGATCTTTTTGAGAAATTCCTCGAGGACGAAATTCTGCCTGAGATGGTCAAATGCGCCCAGGTAAGAGGGATTAGGTATAGGATAACAATCTCAGGGCTAGAGCTAGTGTAAATCAAGTTAACAGTACGGTCAGAGAGTATTTATCATTTTTTCTCTTGTCCAATTTTCAAGATTAACTGCATACAGAATAAATTGTAATGGAATAGGATTTTTTTCCTCATTTTATACTTGTTTTCTACTTCAGTTAATAATACTAAAATGTTATTATTTAATTTCTTGAGGACATGCTAGTGGAAAAGTATGTTAGAAATATATCTACAAAGATTTGACTAATCATAATGAAAGTAATTTATCTAATTGATAAGAAGTTGAGAATCGAAAAGAGTACTAAACAACTTCCAGTCTATTAGAAACAATGAAAGTACACATATTAGTTGTTATTGCTTCATTATAAACTTTATTAAATTAATGAAAAGGCGTAGATAGTTTTACATTTGGTGGTTCTTGTGAGAATCTGGAATCCTTTTTCTCAACTTGTGATCTAAATTTGTAAATGGAATATAATGCAATGTTTTTACCATTTTGTTTTAAAATATGATTTAAATATATTTTATATACACATGCACAGTACAGAACAGTTGATTGTTAGTGGATTAGAACATACAATGTTTTAAGATTTCTTTAAATTACCATAAAAGCCAAGATTAATATTCGATATATTTCCTAAGGTGAAAGCCCTACAAGTCAAATCAATCAACTGCACATTAGGCAGTTTGCATTGTGTCACAAAATCCTACATGTTATGACCTTTGATACGTTGATATTTTAACAACAAGGACTTTTTTTGGTTTGTGTGACATTTCAAAGGCATATTTTCTTATAATAATTGGCAACGGAGTCTTCTCTTATAGTTATTTCATAAGCTAATTATGTGAAATATGTTGTCATTTATAGTAAATAAATGTTTTTCAATAAATTTAAACGCTTGTATTACCATTACGATTTATTGTTTCCTTTAGTTTTTATCACACAATTTTCTTCTAATAATGTCCTACATCTGTTTTTCCGAACAAAAATTTGTATTATTTGTTTTTTTAAGACTAATTAAACCAACATTTAGGAAATCGACAAATGCGAAAATTAGTTCACATTTTTAACATTATTTTATTTTTTAGAAAATAGGTACATTTTCATCTATAATTCAGTTTTTAGTTTGTTTACTTTTTTATATATAAACATATATATATATTATACATGTATTATTTTATAAATACGCTATGCATATATGTATATATATCCATAAAAGTGGGTATACGGACAATATATACGTACATAATTATGTATACTACTAACTGATAAGATAACAGTAGTGTATAATTATAAAACTGAAGTATGTTAGTTTGGAAAACTTTATATGTAATGATCTGGCAGTGGATTAATATATAATTTAAGTCGAAAAATATTTCAACTTTCTGAGTTTAGTTTTATATATTAAGAAAGTGAAGTCATTTGTGAATATGTAATAATATAGGCTTCCAACTTCTCTTCTAAACAACTTTCTCTAGTTGGGAGAACGAGAGAGTCATATCGTTGTTCTGACAGACGACGAGGTTATCGATTGGGACGAAGACTACCCTCCTCAGATGCCAGAGAGTGAACTCAACTCACACAGTAAGTTGTTAGGGGACTAAAAATAGATGTCTTCACTTCAAATGTTATGTAACTATCTACCTTTTAACGTCTCACTGCTCCAGTCGTGCATAGCACACAGATGTACCGATTTCTCAAGTATATCGAGAACCGGGAGGTGGCGAAACAGGTTTTGACCGAACGCGGACTCAAGAAAATTCGTATTGGAATTGAAGGTGAGAACTATAATTTAGATTTTAATAACTATACCATTGGATTTTTAAGGTCTGAAACGAAAAAGAGTTTTTATTATTTTACTCATTTTATCTCAATTTGTTTACAATCGATATTATTTACTATTTGACATATTTTAATGATTTTAGCAAATGGTTCTTGCTTAAGGTGAACATCTTGACTATTGTAATAGTTCTAAATTACAAAATATACATTTCTTCTTGATAATCATGTTTCATTCGTTCATTTAGGCTACCCAACATACAAGGAAAAGATCAAGAAAAGAGCGGGGTATCGACCTGAAGGTATTTATATGCATCTTTTTATATTAAATTACAACATTTTTAAAATCGCTTAGATGTTATCAAATATTATTAAAAATAACTAATTTGACTTCAATTTTATTATGAGATAGATTATGAAGAGTTATGATTTTTACAAACCAATGAAATACAATTTTTAATACGGTGGAGTAATTTGAATTTTTTGCCTTTTTAAATTTCAATGGCCTTCATCTTAACTGCACTCTTTGTTACAAAATCACATAAGTTTGTTTTAGTGGTTAGCCGTAACAAGATAATGACAAATTTCTTTATTATGTTATAATGCTATATTACATGTAGTAAATATCATAGAGTATTCACATAGAGAAACGACTCGTGTGTTTTGAATGTATACATTTTAAAAATATATATTAAATTCATCGAATCAATTGTAGATTTCATTTCTTATATTTATTTGTAATTTCAACTAAAACTAAAATTCATTTTTGTACTACTGCTCGGCTACCCCTGCTTGTGAGTAGTATAATGATAATAAATATTGGTTTTATGCATAACTAAATAGATAAAACAGAAGGAATATATTTATTAATGATACAAGCATAGAAAATTGAAATATATATATATCCAAGCATATTAGTACTTTTTAATTTACAATAAAAGTACATATACATGTATGTATGGGTGAAAATTATAAAGATGATGAAATCAGAATATATAACAAAATATGTTTAACACTTATCGTAGTTGTAGTTAACCAATAACTATCAAAAATATATTTTATTTATTGTGGCGTCAAAATCTATAACAACGCCCTTAGAGTCGTTTCTCTATGTGTACTCTATGATTGTAACTTTGAAGTAATGTTTTTAAATTATAGCTTAGTTTTAGTCTATGAAATACTGATATATTTTTGACAGTATCGGTATATTTATGTGTAAAAGCTCATTCATAAATACTAAAATGTAAATAGTTTCCTTATTCTGGAATTATACACAGTATAGATTTAAAATTATACTTAACCTCAAACGAAAGACACAAAACACATAAATGAATGGACTCTCGGTCAAACTTCACCTTAAACTACCGAAATTGTATACATATAATATGCTTTAACACATTTATCACAAGGATTTAATATGAATGCTTGCAGATCTGTAAAATGTCTGAAGTTGTATAACTAATGCCAGTTACACTCGACATAATGCATAAAAAACACAGTCATTTCAGGACGATAATTAATGACACTGTATATTATGTGATAGAATTTACCGGTTATATAATTATATCTTAATATGGATATAGTGGATACTAACACTAAAGATATTCTCGTTTTTTCTAAGTTCGTGTGCAAAAGTAAAGCTATAAATGAGTGTAGTAGGTATAACTGGAAATACCTCCAGAGGCAATATGGCTCGATAACGATTAATTGTCAACTCTGCTAGGTGTGGGTGTATAATATTTCTTTATAACGAGGATTCTTCTGTAATCGTCGCTTATTACGCCAAATAAATATAAGAATATAATAAACTAACTGCAGTAATGAATGACATTTTATTTATACTGTATACATACTTATTTGATGTTACACGGGTAAATGATTATATATATTGTATATTAATCTTTATTGAATGCATTTTTGTATATAGGAGTAGGTATAGGTGGGAAACTATAAGTAGGGCAATTATAATAATAAACGGCAGTTAACAGCATTGTAGTATACCTAGTTATAGGAATGTAGTGTTGATACATAGTTAAACAATATAACAATATACAGTGAATACATGCCATGGATGTAACCTTCATAGATAAAATAAACGAACAGCACAAAGAATTTCTTATAGCCATTCCCATTTAATATATTGTTATATACGTATAGTTGTGCGTTGTAATCCTACAAAATCAAAGGATAGGTATTCATATTTACGAAAATGATGTAAAAGCAATAAGGTATTAATATGTCTACCAATAAATCCGTTAATCAAAAGGCATACCTACAGTAAGCGAAAACAAATTAAAATGTACTAAAAAGATGTTTTCTTCATGATATCCTCACTTATTCAGCAGCTCTGACTTATATTATTTTTCTATCTTCACAAAGCTGTCCTCGTCTTTCTACCATCATTTCGACGATTAAACAATATTATACATTGTACATTATAACTTCTTCTGAAAGATAACTGCAAAATGTGTGTTTGGACAGTTTGAAACAGTCATTTCGTGAATATTGTTTTTTATTATAAAATACACTAAATTAAAAAAAATTAAAACACTTTTTTAATTTAAATAATTAATTTTAGTCATAAATTTTTAATATTCTGCCTTCTTCAGCTATATTACAGTACTGTATATATATATATATATATTACTTACCTATATATGTAGTAGAAATACCATTTTGCTTATATCATCAATCGCATATTTCGCTTTTGTGTATTTTTTTGAACTAATCATAATTACATGCATACATTCGTACATATATTTGTACCTTTATCATATACCGTCAATTGAATGGCAAACATTTAGTAACCACATAGATCTTTCATATACGACAGTTATAATATGATGCATATCAGATTTATTTAAAACACGGATGACTAATAAATAGTATGCCTTCGGTAAATAAATCGAAACGTTACTCATCAAAAATGTTTGGTAGGACTCATAATTATATTGACTTGTTAACCTGTTAATGCCCTTTTCAGGAATGTTGAGAAAAAATGGTAATTCTCTTAATTGGCACATATTTTGAAGTGTGTATGTCATATTTCATTATGTGCAAATATATCTTTAATTTTATGCAGGAAATCGATTAACAATAAAAGCGTGTTTTTGGAATATTTAATCAAGCCTATAATACATATTGTGCCATTGATATCAAGTTCTAATTGAAAGGTATTTAAATGATTCTGATTATTAGATAAAACCCGATATACACTATTTCAAATACGTCAGCTCATATATTCTGGTGTAATTTCTTTCTTGGCCCAATTTTATGAGAAATATAACATTCGTCACAGATACCGGACACTGTTCGTTAAACGTTTCATTTTCGAATAAACTGAACCATATGTAAATAAATCCGAAGTTTTATTATATCAAAATAAGTAATATTATCAAAACTATTCTTAAAACAATTAAATAGTTTATTATATACTTAATGTATTTTGAAAATTTAAGTCGCAAACATTTTAATTGCAATTCGACAATTTGAAATGTAAAAGATTTTATATTTATTGTCTAATTTTAATATATTCAGGAGTCAGATAAGATAACTAAATATAGAAAATAATATAATCAAATAAGAAATCATGGACATGCATATCCTCCAACATTTATTGGACGGGACGTGGTATATAAATTGAAATATAGAATTACGATATAGTAAAAATAGTAATCGATTTTTGAATTTAAAATAATGAAGTTCATAATATGTTTATCCATGGTGTTCGAGAAGTAGATTGTAAACTATTAGATATAATATAGTAGTAATATAATGTAATCAAGCAATCAGTGCGATGATCAACAATTCACAATAGTTACGTAATCAAGTTAAACATTGCTCAGATGGCAGTACATGTGTATTACTTTAGTAAGTCATTTAATTATATTTGAAGTGTTTGAACTCAGAATTCAGAAAGAAATTTATTGTAATGATTTGGCTTGTAGCGTGGACAACAAGAGTTGGCAATCTCACTACTCCAGAATAACGCAATAAAGAGCATCCTGAAAAATAAAATTCTCAAAACAATGCCAATATTTCGAAGTTAAGATGACATTTTCAATGCAGTCACTCAATTGACTATGACTGACGTTTCAATGAGTCTGGACGGATAAATAAATTACGATCATAAGCAAAATTGTATTCACCGAAACAAGTTAGCAGCGTACGTGCTTTTAATCAACAAGAGACATTCTCACTAAAGCAATAAGGTCCCTTTCAAAGTTCTCTGTACCTTCTCGAACTATAAGTGACATTCAAAGAGTTGAATCTTGAGCAAGCTGGCCTTTAGGTCAATGTAGACACGGGCTGTGTTCATCTTCATTTGACCTTTCCACCTCTTCCTTAGACCACTTGGAGGGTTCCCTCATATAGGAGCTGCTTCGGGAGCCAGTCATGGTCTGGTATTCGTTACATAAGCTTGGGATATTAGCGCAGTTTATATTTATTGCATTATTTTTTAATTCATCGTAAGTAATCTGCGAGTGACCTATAATAAATGTTAAAAGTCTTACAACCCATGCACTTAAACATATATTAGTTACATCCGTGAGTATGGTATAACCTATAAAGCTATCCTATTCGAAACCAAATAATTCCAACCTCATTGCGCTATTGTTATATCACAAGTATCGCAGATAACGGGATTCGTTTAAGTCACGGAAATGCTTAACAGTGATATATCTTATAGTAGATGTACTTATATTTCAGGGAATCAGTATAATATGTATATCAGTCTGGTGAGAAAAGTTACGGGCAGTTTCTTGTTACGTACTCACAACAAGACAGAACAAAATGAAGTTACACATATGAAGAGGTAGATTACACGATTGATAACACACTATTTAGTTACTAATGAAATTGGAATCCTTGTGAGTAATTTTAAATTAATCTTTTGTCTTTTGATTAGTTGTGAATGTTTTAAACAGGAGACTTGTAATATGAATTAAACTTGAATGCTATATTTATTATTATTTATAATAATGTCAAAACTATAATAACGAAGGAATCGTGTTGTATGAAACCCATCCCGACAGGAGAGGGGAGGGAAGGGTCTCCAATTGTGCATCCAAGGTCCAGTGATAATGCACTAAAAATGCACTGCTTTTCCAAAAATGAGTAGAAAATACCTTTTTTACTTTTCTAAATCGATAAGATTCTGACTGAGGTATTGATGAATTTTATACAATAAGATGACAAGAATTTTTTTTAATCCAAGAAAAACAAGTACGCTTTGTCTATTTTTGTATTAAAAATCTGTTTTACCCGTTTTCAATGGACTATGTTACAAAACATCTTGGTTCAACCATATAGGTAGAGTAATTATATAAACACAGACATTTCCCTCAATCTGATTTCATATTTTTTTATCGCCAAAAACGGCAAAAAGCTGGTTAGCTACAGACAATTTTAAAAGATATAAATTCATTCAAACCACAAAAATAAATGAAATAAGAA
>JAYRBW010125890.1:0-16534 GCA_036023295.1 Invenusta paracnida | reverse complement strand
TTTTATTACAGATTCGACTTCATCGGACCAAGGGCTATCGATTGGTATATATATCGATTATGTTAATGCTTTCAAAATCAATAATTATGGATTTTTATCAATTATTACGGTTTTTGAAATAGCGATTTCTTTAACAAGTAATAATTATATAATCAATTTTGTTTAAATATTCATTATTTTTTTCACGAAGTTTAAAATTCCTTTAAAATTGTTGTGTTGTTAAAATTTCCAAAATGGTGCATTCATTTTACAATTGAGTTATCCCAAATGCATCAGATTCTGCTATAAAAGGTAAAAACTTATATAAACAATATAATATGTACTGCATTAGATAGGAAAGAGATGTTTGTTTTTGTGTAAATTTGGAAAAGTCAAACGTGGTGTCTATAGTTAATTAACTTCACTTCAAGTGTGAAGTCCCCTTATTTTGTATGCATTATATAATTTATGAAACTGTACACAGGCAAGACAAGTACCATTATATCTATATATGTACACTCATTTAAAATGAAGTGTGGGATTAAAGAGAAATTTTAAAATATTTCGATTGCAATTTGGCACATTTAAGTATAATATTTTAATTGATTCAGTTCCACAGATTTTTTTACTATATTTATAGCAAAAAAAGCTTTTTTTCGAAAATTTATCAAATATTGAAGGTGGAAATGATTTTTCTTTACTATAGGAGCATTAGAAGGCCAGTGCTTGCTACAAATGCACACAAAGTTGGTCACTGTCTATTTATTATAAAACAGTCAAATTCAACAATGTATTAACATGATGTGAAGTAAAGTTTTCAATACTATGAAATCTTAATTATACAATAAGTGTTTGCGCATTAAATATTTAAATGCATTTAAAATCATCTAAAATGAATAAAATAGTTTGTGGACCTGTAAATTAAAAAATATTGTGTCTTCCTCATAGAGATTAGATCTTTAAGCCAGACTAGAGAAGACATCGCCTATTTACAAAATCTATTTGAATGGCAACAAATGCTATGAATTATATATATGTTTCTAAATTGTATACAATATATAATTCATAGAGATCATATTTTTATTCTCCTCTCCCTTTCTGCATTAGAGGACATATATAACAGCAAATATAACAAAATGGCAACATACAAATTAATTACATGCTTTATCTGACAATCATTTATAATGCAACAATTTTTGCTAAGACATCAATTAAATAATTATATTTCTATCATTATTTAAAGATTAAGCATACACACTTAGAGTAAAAATGCATATTTTTACATTAGGTAGAAAATGTAGACTTTTTGTCCTGGTAATGCCATAGAGGCTGTTGTAGTTTCTATTTATAGATGTCACTTCTAGATAAGTAGAGAGAAAGAAAATCCAATTTTTATGGTCTGACTCTCTGAACATAATAGTAGATATGCACCCAATATTTTTGTTTTAAATGCTCTCTAAAATTAATAGTAGATAACTAAGCTAATATCTGAGATGAAATGTGCTAGTAAATAATAATGATTTGAAGAAATAAATCAAAATGTGATTGAAGCATAGGTATATGATACAATATATCTGTGTAATAGTATTATGTAGTGTTTTGCTTTAAAATATTAATTAAAGGTAGTAGTGTAGTACCTACTAGATACAATGAAATAACAGTTAGTAATAAAAATATTTATATACTACAGTGAATTACTATCAGTAATTACCTGATTTATAAAGTTATATTGTGTTACATAAAAATGTAATATATATAATACTATGAACAATATATACTTATATGTATGTATCAACCAGTCTAGCCAATCTAAAAATTATTTAGTTCATAAATAGATGTATAAAATAAGAATTACCTGTAGATGATAAGGTAAAGAAGCAATCCAGCTGTTTGATCTGCACCTTTGGGAGATTTGTAGACTGAACTGTGATAGTATGTGTATTTTAATTTGAATTGTATCCATAAACCATACACTTTGTGGGGCAGGCATCTGTAATATATATTCAAAACATTTTTATTTTATTTTATCATAAACTATTAAATGCCATTTATTATTGTATTCAAATAATACGTTTTATAAATATGCTAAAGCTTTAAACACATAAGTACTACAGAAAATGATTATTTGACCAAATTTTAAATAAAATACATATCTATAATTGCCTAGGTTAGTTATTTCTTTTATTTAGATATTCTAACAAGAGAAAGATAAGAATATTGCATATTGGCATGACAACCACAATATATAATTTTTTTAAATAGTATTTATTTTAATATTTTTTATTTGCAATATTGATCACAGAGCTGTATATCAATTCCAATAAGAAACCTATTTACATGATTGATTACATTTTAAACTAAAGATACAGCTTTTTTGCTTTCCTACCCCTGCACAATATTCATGCATACATCAATGAATAATTACAATCATACACAGATTATATGGTGTCTATTCCAGGACATTGTTTCTGTGTAATATGTTTTATTGTTGCAAAAATTGCACATATAGTATAATATATTGTTTAATCATTTTTTACCTAAACTTCACATGACACAGATCATGATAATACCCGTCATAATCTCTCATACATAAAAGGACAGAATCACAGTATTTTTAACCCAGTACAGTAAAAATTAAATATATTCAAACATTAAATGCTGCTACCATGAAAATCTTGAATTGTTATATGACTATGTCAAGAACAATAATAGTACTGATGTTGAAAGTATAGAAAATATTTTGATCAAAACCATCTGTAACTTTGACAATATAAACTGTATTTATCAAGTGTAGTATTGATAATATTGACTCATTTATTATGAAGAAGCAAACAGACTAGTAAATTATTACCAATAGAAAAAAACAGATGGTAAAATAGAAAAGTTTCAGATTACCAGCACTAATAAAGAAATGCTTGAAGCTCTAAAAAAACTTTTGAAATATTTTCATTGCTTGTATATTGTAATGTGGCATGGCAGCACAAAGAACTAAGACACCTTAAAGAAAAACTACTGCAGTCAGGTGAATTAATGTTGTATGAAAATGATTCAGAATTTTTCACCTCAAACAACAAAATGAAATCATAAGTGCTCAGTGGTGCTGCACTCAGGTGAATATATTTACTGCTGTAGTTTGTCTAATGAAGGCCAACTAAATAACACCAGTTATGTAGTGACTTGCAACATGACAAAGAAGCAGTAAATGTGTGCAATACTGCATGATTTGAAGTCTAAATTGCCCTTTGAAATAAAATGGTTCATTACTGGAGTGATAGAACAGCAAATTAGTTTATGAACATGTATATGCTGCCCATAGATAGGGACCTGCAGATGGGCTTAGTGCTTAAGTTAAAATAAGTTTCTAGATAACTATTCTGAAAAAGCAAAAAGTTGTAAACAATTCAAAATAATTGTTTTAAACTGCTCTTTCATATCTAACATAGTCATAAGTATAATAATGGAGCCATTGACACCATAATAATGTAAAAGATCTTGTTTTAAATTGCCATAAGTGTCATTAAAATAAAGCATGTCAACAGATTTATAGTCAGTGACCCTTGAATGATTTATCAAAACTTTGGAACTACATACATATAATACTTAATCTTAGAATGCATATTGCATTTCAATACAATATTAAATACATTTCTGCCCCCCTCCCCTTGATTTTGGCCTCTAAACTTTAGAACTATAAATTTCAATGACATTCAAAAAGCTAATATATCTGTGTCTATAGACATATAGTTCATTCACTAATTATCAAGAGTCTTTATGTCAGTATATATACAATAAAATGAACAAAAAATATCTAACAAAAATGCAGTACAGTTCTTGCATGTATATATATTTTTAATTACAAAAATAACAGTTATTTTGCACATAATTGATATGCAAATATGTGTAAACTTAAGTAAACACTATTTGAGTTGGTAACATAATTGAAAAATGAATGAACATGGATTTTTAACAGATTAGTTTATTCTAAAAATCTATAAGGCAGGAGGTGGGGTGTACAAGAAAATGTGTCCCCATAACTAATATTTTAAGGAATATTTATTAAAGGTTTTAAAAATATAAAATACATATTTCTCTAGACTTTTTAAATGATGAAACATACTTACCACAAAAACTGGGTTAAAATACAAAAGTCCGCCTCATAGATTTTTTTACATAATTTTGCGCGCTTCCTATCCTTTAAACTTTTGTTGTCCTTGGGCTTGAACTGATAAATGTACCCTGACTGTCCAGCAGTGCACCACAGCTAAAATATAATTGTTTTAAATGCTTTAGTTTACACTACATTTGAAATGATCAATTTATTTATTTATGTTATGTCCAAAGCATATAGGTTTCCCTATTATAAATTGTTTTGCACCATGGCAACCATAATATGGCACAATACATCCACAGAAACATGACTGTACAAAGAACCATTTTCAAGAAATGTATTATTGTATATATCAATAATAGGTTGTACTTTTGCAAATTTGTTGGTGTTATTAATGTGCTAAATGTCAATGAAATGTAATTTATGAAACATTTGTTCAAACCTTTTCAAACTAATAGCTTTGGAAATAGCATCATTGTGTAATAGATCATTGGTACTCCAATACATTTATCATCTTGGGTAACCATGAGGTCAGGAGGCAATCAAGACACCTGTGATAGTCCAATAGATGTGTTTAAAATATATAGCAAATTAAATTACAAATTAAGGGAAATAAAAGAGTATCTTTTATTATTGTTAAAAAACATTATACAAATATAATACATAATAAATATAATCTAAATGACTGTTTTTGGTAAGATCTTTTCCAAAACATAATCTGTCATTTAGATTTTAATTGTCTGTTTTAATTTCAGACAAGGTAGCATTCAATCCAGGTGAATAGATGTTAGTTTGACCACAGTCCAAAGTTTAATCATCAGTCCAAAGTTTACTAAAACATTTATATGGATCAGATTGGTGCAACAGGTCATTTTGACTGTGCTTGTCTTCCTTTATCTCTACATTTGCCTTAGAAGCAGTTTTGATCCATGAAAAATCCAAATTGCATTTCTTAGGTGGCTAGATAAAATATTATATAAATCTACATTATTGAAAAGTTATTTGGTACAGAATATTGTACTGAAAAACTTATTTTAATTATTTAATAGTGCAGATCATAGTATTTTGTTATTTGTTTTAATGTTTTTATCAAATTTAATAGAAAATACTAGAAAATAATTATTAGTACTTACTGGTACATTTTCAGTCACAGCTAAGTTTTCTACATTAGACACATCTGCATTCAGGTCAATAATTTCAATTTCTGCAGATGCTGTCTACTGACCTTTGGTAAGATAACCTGGTATTGCCATTTCTTCATCCCTTGACTCTTCATCTGACTTTTGTTTTGACATACTAACAAATTAATGTGTCATGGTCGCTCATATCTGTGGGAACAACCATCATTTGGAGGATGCATAATAATATTCGCCCCTGCTGTATTATCTATGTCTTCATTATCTTCCAAAATCAGGTCTAAAGCTTGTACACTTGTATTTTTTGTAATGCCTATAATTATACATAGATTCCATTAGTATACTATATATGCACAATATTTCACCTATGAAACAGTGCAATTGTTTTATAGTCAACAGACAGAATACTACAATGTCTGATCATTGTTTAGTATTGATATATTCTATGATGTGTATATAATACATAGCATAGGTTAAATCAGTTTAAATACTTCATTTATCTAAAAATAATCACATGATGTTGCCATTGTTCTAGTATTTCAAAATTTTAAAATCAATGCCAAATTATTTCAATAATAAGTTTTAAACACAATAGTATAAAACAAATCTATAATACTTTTAGTAAATGTTAGTGTTTTTACCTGAAGTATAGAAATTTAATTGGATATTTTCTAATATGTCTTTAAAAAAAGATTTTATTATATACTGTATTTGCTTCATGTATTATGCACATTGTGCATAAGTGAGTTAAGATATTTTCCAATATACATATTTACCTATTCACTTTGTTATTTTTCATTTCAATCAGAATGGCTACATATTGTGTTTGTGAGATTATCATGGATCCCAATGCAGAAACAGCTGACACCCCAATGGTTGGCTGTGATAACTGTAATAATTTCTTCCATCTCTAATGTATTGGTCTCAAAAGATTGCCACAAACTTCTAAATGGTACTGCACAAATTGCAGAAAAAAATGTAAGTTTTATCAAAAAAGTAAATAGATTTACCATTATTTTGTGCAACAATATTGCAATATATATATATATATATATGACTTTTACAGTGCTTGTAAGAGCCTATAAAAAAACTAATAAATCAATATAAACTATATGGATTTTTTCAATTTTATCAAGAAATAAATGTATTGTAGATGCATTAATAGTTTATTTCTTTTGAATTAATATAATGTATTGTTAAAAATTGGATATTTTATGGATATACTATTTTTATTATATCAAAATGCATGTCTATTTTATAGGTGATGAAAATAAACAGGTATATTGATGACTATTAATTGTTTGTTACTGTTTGTTCATGTTGTTGTATCTATTTGAAATATTAAAAGTGAATAAACATATTTTTGGTCAATTTCATTTGAATCAAATAGGTGCAACTCAGCATTATATAATAATAATAATTCTATGTTAAAATCAAAATATTTAATATCATTTATCAGATTGTTTTCTATAACATTAACCATGGGCAATAACAAGTTACTTTTGATTTTGAAATGAGTATGGTAATAATTATGAAACTTAAAATATTAATATTATATAATCAATAAAGTACATTCGATTTTTTATAATTGAAACAGGTAACATCTAAAACACTTGCTTTGATTAGCTGTAGTTTTCATTAGCCCAAAAAACAATTTCATTTTCCATATTTAAAAGAATACCAAATTTACTTTATTTACAAAGAATTTTTAAAAAACAATTGGATCTCAATATTATGGCAAGAATTTTTAGAATGAAGTAATGTATTACTCTACTATGTATTGACTATTAATGTCGTCATTTTGTACATCATAATGTTGGAACCAAGCTGGAATTGCACTATATACAAAAAATTACTTCTGTTTACTTTATTTTGAAATTTCCTAATAGTTTCCAAAATTAATAATAGGTAATATCCATCAAGTAATTATATTAACAATTTCTATCACATCACATGAAACTTTATTGTTTGTTTTAAAACTGATATTCATGTTTTATCTATAGTATCATTTTTCATAAAATCTTATTATATTTTTAGCCCAAAAACAAACGACGTAAACAAGTATTTGAAGAGAGTGAAAGTTGCTGTAAGTAAATATTATTTGTAATATTTATAACTGACAAATTGTTCTTTACATATTACTTTTATTCATATTTGTGACTAATTTACTATATGATTGTTGACAATTCAATGGCTAAATAAGTTTAATAAAATTTGCTAATTATCATGAAATAAAATGAGTGATTTTAGGTTTCTTCTTAATAGAATTTTTTGTTTTATCTTAGTGTTTGTCTTAAGAAGGCATAGTTAAAACTTTGGTGATTTAAAAAATTTAAGAAAGTTTTAAAGATTTTTAACAGAGTTAGTGTTAAGAATGTTTATGTACCTATATTAGTATTTTAAAATTATATTTTTCTAAATTTATTTTGTTTTTGTTTATAAAAAATGAGTTTTATTTTTCTTGTCATGTAATCCGAGGTATAGCTTCGTATATATCAGTTTTATTTATGATTCAAATACATTGGCTATCTATAATATCTATTGCTAAAGAACACTGTCAAGCCAATGAATAATTCAAATGACTAACATAAATACAAATTAAATATAACATTTGAATGATTTTAGTCAACAATATCACAATTTTATATACAGGGTGAATCATAATTTTTGGTCATTTTTCAATAGAATAAAGAAATATTATTAACAACTTTTACATATGTATATGTTTGTAGATATGAATACATACATTTCCATATATATACATATATGTATGAATAAAGACACGAGATTGATGTACAATTGCTAAAAATATTGGTTAAAAAATATCCTGTTATAAGTTTGTCTACTGTTTATATTTATGAAATATACATTGATGTTTAAAAAAACATATATTATGGATGACTGTTAAAAATGTTTTTGGCTAAATTA
The DNA here is from genome assembly GCA_036023295.1 of Invenusta paracnida. Taxonomy (NCBI): domain Eukaryota; kingdom Metazoa; phylum Platyhelminthes; order Proseriata; family Coelogynoporidae; genus Invenusta; species Invenusta paracnida. Next base: position 8,383 of record JAYRBW010125890.1, on the reverse strand, counting down.
TGATATCATTTTCAATAATGATATACTTTTTTATTACAGTTTTTATAATAGTATGTATAATATATGCCTAGAAATCTTTAAAAAATTATATGCCGACCTGTTGAGGTTATATTTCATTTTTATATGCTAACAAAAATGATTATATTTGTAGAAATTGGATATGTTTGAAATAATAGATGTATATTTTAAATTTTGATCAAATAAAGTTTTCAGTTATTCAGACAATTATATTTTATTTTACCTAGTTATCATGTTTTGGACATCAGAAAGAGGACATTAAAAATAACAAATGTATACATTATAAAAACTATGCCATTTTTGCAGACATAACAGTCATTAAAAAATAATGTCTGTCAATTACTGTTAATGTAGGTATATATAATGTTAATGTTATTACAGAAAAACATGGAGCATTCAATAATATAGCCGTAATATCAGTAGAAAGGGTAATTTAAAAAAAATCAATCTCGCGTCTCGATTCAAATATGTATATGTATAGAAAATGATAGGAAAATAGGTTGATAATTTACCCACTTGTAAAATCTTGAAATTATGATAATATGTATCTTTTCTTCAGCTAATACCTGCTCCGTGTCAATGTGTAGGGAGTGCAAGGATACGGCACAAATTTCGTCATTGTTAAAATGTCAAACATGCAAGCAACACAATCACCCACACTGCCAACCTCACTGCCAAGAAACTGCCTCATCGGACTTTATATGCAAGGCTTGCCTACTCATTGAAAACAACTATAACATCGAATCCTCCACATGTAGGTTGCAGGCTGCTGCAGAATGTGAGTGGAAAGAATTTGAACAACAAGCAAAAATATAAATGTCCTGCATGGAGGCTCTTTGTGAAGTGCCAACAAACTGTACAACCTCGGATGATGACATAATGCTACAATATGGTATGGAAAAGTATTCTTTCAACTTATTGAAGCAGCTTAATGAACTGGAAAGGGGCCTACCATTAGCAACATATGGAGATGGGAATTGTCTATATAATTCCGTCTCTCTCATAATGCATGGAACAATGGAGTGGGCTGATTCATATCGATTACAAACAGCTTGTGAACTAACTCTAAATAAAACATACTACGAGAAAGTTTTTGGTGGATTTCGTGATTTTGTAGCAATTAGTCCCGTTGAAGAATTGGCTGTTAGTGTGCTTCAAAAAGGGACATACTCTGAGTATGGCGAGATGGCTGCTCTCGCATCCGTGTTACGACGTCCGATTCGGGTTCTTTACCCATTGATAGATAATGGTAGCGAAACACTATCAAACCAATTATCCCGTACGTTGGACAGCCGGGAGTCCCCTCTTCTTCCCCCCATTACTTTAATGTGGACTCGGCTGACAGAAAATGAAACAAGGGAATGGCTGCCAAATCACATTGTCCCGTTGATTCGATGCGATCTACAAACTTTCGATATCCAGGCCCGAGATCCCTATACCTACGACCTTTCCCCAAAATTACACAATACTCCTGTTGATCTTGGTAAGTAAAATTGAACAGGCATTAGTGAAAGTATAATTAAAACAATGAAATATTCATTCGCATTCAATTATTGGTAAAAACATTCACAAAAAGACATAACCAGTTATCATAGGTAAAATGGGAATAAAATACCCCAGTAAAGATTCAGACGCACCTCTTAAGTAATACTTTTTAAGAACATAGACTAAAGAAAAATGGGTTTATCTTGTTACATAATAGCATGGATGCGGCTTCCCTTACCTGAACTAAATCTGATACGAGTAGTCATACTGCAGATTAAAAATAATTTATATATGCTTCAAATTGTTGAAGTAGATTATTTTAAGTCTTCATTGTCCTACCTGGGCTGTTGCATCAGTAAACAAAGCAATCATTATTTTCAGAATATTTTGTATACAATTTTAGCTAGGTATAACTTGTATATCTTATTTGAAAAGAACTATTTATGAATGTGGTCATGTAAATATACATAATTATTTTCGATCCTTATTATTAAGTATATCTAAAAAGTTTTGTTTATTGTTATCTGTATTAAAAAAACATTCCCAGTTCAACTATTTTTCAAATATTTGGTGTGATTTTTTGACCTGCTAAATCTATTGCAATTAATTATTTCATCAATCTAATTTATATCAATAATTTGAAAATTATCCAACAATTTCCTTCTTTGATTTGAGAATTTGAACATTGCTAAACTAAAACATTATTCTGTATATTTTTACTTTAGTCATGTTAAATTTAAATAATGTTTCATAATTATGTTATTTCTAACTTGTGTTAATCTTAGATACAAGTCGCTAGTGGTCATAATGATACCTAGGAAGTCCAAAGTATAGATTTTAAATACATATGTTTGACATTTTGTGGTAGTATTTTGTAGTAGTGTTACGTAGTAGTTATGTAGTAGTACAATACATATTTTCTATGTGATAGGTTTGTTTATTAACCTTTGTTACTGTATTTTTATGCATTTCCCCCTTTAACAGACGCAACAAAAAACTCTACACCAGGATTTACAAGTATGAGAGATGTCATCTCCAAGGTACAGTCGGTACTGCCTTCCAGAAATCTACCAGCTGGAATTCCGGCTTCTTCTGGAATTCATGTTATTCACTGCGATGAACAAGAGGCACGCACCGGGGACCATATGAAATGGAAACGTTATGGAGATTCGATTAGAGAAGTTGACGAAAACGGCAAATTAAATACACATAATAGCAGTCCATCGTTTTCCACTTCAAAGTCATATTATCGAAATATAGATAATCACAATGTCAAAAAGATGATCGTAAAGATTGAGCAGACAAAGCCAACAGAAATATCTTTTCCTATTTTCATCGAATATGTGATATTTAATGAAGGCACAGGTAAATAATGAACTTTGGTGTTTTATTTTAACTTTTTGTTCCTTCTTTTTATAAAAAGTAGTAAATATGTTTTTTACTCGTACCATTGCTTTACTTTTTTAATGTTGGAAATAATTATGGTTCTACATAAAATGCTGAATTGAAAATAACTATATTAATTAAATCTCAAATGAATATTCTATGAATAGGACAACTGTTCATTTAATCACCGAAAATAGCAAAACCTACTTGAGTTATTACTTTTAAATTGATTGACATAATAATTATTCTAGATGCATCCTTGTTTTATTTATCGTGTCCTATGCATCTTCTACTGCATTGTTACCTAATACACATAAAATTAATTTCTAAATGGTAAGAAATGTGAGAACACATTAATTATTTTCTTTCAAACTTTTCAGCTGCGTCAACAGAAGGAATAACACTGAAAAGGCCAGTACCTAAAAAGGAGTTACAGAAGGCAACGCAAATGATTTTGGACAACCAGTCCTGCCGCCAAAGCTATAACAAAATTGACCTCACTCCACAACAAGTAATATTTTTATTACTTAAATAACTGTAATCTTCCATCAATATTTAAAAATCAGGCAAAATCTTACCCACAGTATGATTGTCATGTGACTAAGTGGTAAATAATAGTGTAATTATAAATAAGTTGTTGGATGTCACTGTATTTTTAGGAAAATTTATATAGAAATCATTGCATATGTTAAATATATGTTAAATTTATCATTGTAGGTTTATGACCTCAAATACCGATTGAAAGCAAAAAAAGGCTTTGTTGAAAGAGGCCGAAACAATTCATCACCATCCAAGTGATCCCTGGCTCCAAATACTACAAAATGTTTCATTACAAATGGCTTCCGGTTTTCAGGTAAGAAGTAAACATTATTTGACAATACTAACCGTTGACTGATCTATGACATTAAAAGTGAATGAGGTTCTCCAGAAAAACTTGTATAGCAAGATTGTCATAATAATAAAATAATGTTATTAAAAATGAATAAAGGGATTCACCTTCTAATATACATATCATTTTTTCTTTGTAGACTCAATATCAGTTTTGTGCTCAAATAAAACAATAATATAATATAATGCTATGTAGTTATTTGTAAAATAAAATTTGAATAAGTATTTTAAATTATTGATTTGTTTAAAAAAATATGAACAGTTTAATTTGTCCATATCCAAGTATGAAAACACTATATATACAAATATTTGAGGCATAGATAAAAATTACCACTTTTATTGGAAAACTCTGTATTTATCATTTAATATGTAGTATCATTTTTCAACACAAATGTTAAGATTATTAAACCATTTAAGCAGTGTTTCTCAATTAGAAATTTTGACATCGGAATACACATTAGAATAATCAATGGTTTTTAGTATAAGAAGTGAATGCAAAACACAACATCCGTGATAAAAACTAGTTAACTAATAAATCATTCAAATATACAGTCAATGCAATACCCTATACTTCATGTAGCATCATCTTGTTATTTTCCTTTTCTTAAAATCAATGATTTTTACCATTCTGTTAATACTGTTTAAGGGAGTGTCCTTTTTGTTATTTCTAGGGAGATCGTTTTCACAGATGTTTCATCCAGGAGCAGTATAAAGGTGTCATATGCTACACCGACAGGATGATGCGAGGCTTCCTTAGATCTGCTGCCATGTATTTATTTGTAGGACCAGTGAAATTGGACACTACATTTGGTCGGGAACTTTACACCACTTTTTACGCTTATCGGAATGTGACAGTCATAACAGGGGATGGAATTCACCCGTTGTTCCTAGGACCTGTGGTTTTTCACGAAAAGGAAAAAGATGCAGTGATACTAGACTCCTTTATTCATCATGTTGACCGAGTTCGTCGGAAAGATTTCCCAAATATGACAACGTTTGCAGTAGGATCGGATGAATGTTCAATTCTTGAAAAGAGCCTCCACGATAATATCCCTGGTAAACTTTAAAATGTAGTAGTTGTACTAAACAATTTATAATCAGAATATTTGTTAGATAATTTTTTTTTAATACAGTTTTCAAAGGCCATTAAAACATGAAACGTCAACTATGACAAGTATAGATACTGTATGTAATTTAGTAATTGTTGTGAATTATATATATAAATTATTTAAGTTCTCTAAATTACCTTTTTCTCAATGTTTTTTTTCATCACATATATTTATGTGTAAATCTGAGGAAAATAAAAGTATTTTAGACAAACAAAATTGTTGAATACTCACAATTAAAATGTAACAAAACAGATTTAGGTTATGGATTAAGTTTTGCTATTTTTTTCAATATTTATATATAGAAGTGTATTCTCCATCTTTAAACTTTACTTTATGGTTTAGATAATCACAGGTTATATAACCAATAATGTCAATATCGTGTTGAGAAGCCTCGACGTGTGATAACTTCTTGAAGTTTGGTTGGAACACTATCAACAACTCGTTGGCAATGATCCCTGTTGATCACTGTGTGCCAGGCATGTGCTTTGGCTTCAATGACATTACCTATCACGATTTGACCACAGAAGTTCGCTTTCAAGAATTCCTAGGTACACATCTTGGCTCACTAGCTGCCCCTTTTCAAGAATCCTCATCCTGCCAAGACCATTTGAAGACATGCACCCAAAGATCATGACAGAGGGGGGATGCTTGATGGTTGGAAGAATACAGGTACTGGAATATCGCTCACCAGTCCGTCTCCAGACCTTTATAGTTCCTCTATTGCAATAAATGTCGAATGAACTTTCATCCGAAAAAATTACTTTGTTCCAGAAGTCCATTCCTTTCTGCAAATACCTACGGGCGAAGGTTAAATGGTTCTGTCTTTGGAAGGCATTGACATATGGTTTTCTCGTTGTCCTACAAGCTTTCAGTCCCTTTTCTCTTAAACGCCGACGAATGGTTCTGTGCAGGTCCCACTTTTCTTCGAATGTCTACTGCACTTGAAAAACGAGATTTTTGCACTCTCGACCAAGGCCTTTGCGTTTTGTTGAGGATCCATACCCATCTGGACGCCTTAGCCACCTCTGTTTGATATCACTAATGGTGGAGTTTGGTACACCAGTCTGTTCTGATACTTTTCGAATTGAATAGTCTTCTTTTAGAAGAGTAATAATCGTTGCACTCTTGCGAGGAGAAACTTCGTTTGATTTAGGCATAGTAATACAGAGAATAAAACCACAGTAGTTCAACAACACTGTTCAATATAGGCACCATTTGAAACAACACTAATACACAAATGAAATATGATCCTGTGATAGTAATGACATACGATGCAAAATTAAATCAATTATAACAATAATATACATGCATTATTATTTGCCTAAGCCTGGTCTTTAAGCCAATAAAATTCCAGGAATTACATTTTTTATATTTAGATCAAAAGAATCAATAGTATTTTATCCTATTTATAAAATTGTTTCAATGTATTCATTCAGGTGTTGTTCATGTTCTTGGTCGAGAACATCTCCTCAAAAATTTTCACGAAAACATGAAAGACCAAAACGTTCCAGTCATTCACCGGCAGAAAATGAAGCAGGATGTATTCGGGCCACGTCAATATCCAGATCAAGAGTTTCTTTTGGAGTCATCAACCGAACGAAAATTCGAAAGTAGACTGGTTGAAATGATTGAGGAGTGGAGAAACTTGGGAGAGCACTGTGCACGATTTGCTAGTTGGTTCTTGCAACAAAAAGCGAAGCGTTTCAAGTCTGAAGCCAGTGCATGGCAACTACAGGCGGCCGGCATCCAAGAAGGAGAATTTTATTGGCAGCAGGACATCGAAAGAGAGAATTCGGACCTGAAAGAATGGAAGGAGAAGGTTCGACGCAGAAATCTCATTCAAAACATTGACGAATTCCTTTCTGCTCTCAAGGAAAAAGAACGTTTTGAGAATCAGGCATTGTACAGTAGTGGACCATTTCGTCTATCTCAAAAATTCAAGCATTTCGAGGTATTTTATGGAATAATGGACTGTGTGTATAAAGTAGTTACCGTATTGATTTTGTTAATGGTTATAATTTTTCTTTATATAAAAAGGATAATTTTATTCAAATATTATTTAATTCACAACTAACCACTAAAACCCTCAAAACATGTTTTTTTTTCTTTTTAAGAAAATGTATGTATAATTAGACTGTATACATTAATATCACATAGATATTATAAACAATACTTTGTATACTTATTATATAAGTTTGAAACTTAAAATAAATTTGTCTACATATTATTATTAAAAAAGATTATTTGTTTAGGTTTTCGTCAAACAGAATGTATCTTCATGTAACAATTTGATGTTAAACAGTGAAGTGATTACAATTTCAACATGTTAAATTGTTAACAATTTTGTCTACTTTAGATGACTCCTTTGCAATGGCAGCAATGTACGCCAGATGAAAAAAATGATTCTTTAAACAAGTTCATTATGTCAATATCGGGTCGAGTGCCAAATAATTTTAATTTGTCAATCTCTGGGGATTCACCTTACACTCGAAAAGGACGAAAGAAAAATGAAAGAGGTATTTTCTAATAGTTTAGCCTCATTCTTCTTTACTTTAATTTTCAAAAATGTTATGACACTATTTTGTATTACTCCTAATTGATAACCACAAATAACATTATTATATTATTCTTAAATTATAAATATAATATGTAGGTATAATACTTGATGATATTTTTTTACAAATATATAAACATTGAAACATCATCCAGAAAATTCATGTAGTGGCCTAGATGAAGTTCACTCATTGTATGTCTGTTCTGTGGATTGCATAGTAGGTTTATTTATATAATTAAGTACAGTATAGGTATATTAGTGTCAGTTGTTTCAATATTTTGTATTTGTTAGACAGTTATAGTTTTTCCCCTAAGTTGGCCTAATAAAAAAAGTAATGTCAGTGCAGTATTCTCAGTCCAGTTATACTTAACTTTATTCTTATGCATTATTACTCTTGTAATAGTGTAATTTTTTCTGTTAGCATTAGCTCACCTCCAGAATGAGGTTACCACCCTATTTATCAATAATTCAAGTGGGAAAGGAATATTTCTTCGATTGTTTTCGCTTTGTGGTGGCTTACAAATGAATTGATTTTGTATTCTATTGCATATAATAATTTTTATTTCAATCAAGTTGTTGTATCAATTTATAATTTTAGTAGACAGCAAACAATTTGTTTGTTGTCTATATATATTAGCTAAAAAAGATATTCATGGTTTATTGTAGAAAATGAATGTTTTCACTATTTATATACCAACCCAGAAGCATTTACTTGGCTAGTTTTGTATATAGGTATAATATATACCATATTATAATTATAGATTGATAAAACTGCTGTGTATTGCATTGTTACTTCTGTATAATTATTTTTGTTATTAAAGTTCGGTTCTACAAATTTTGAAGGTGTTTATTTCCTGGTGGATTACGCTATGTTGCATTCAAGCTTGCTTATGGTGATTTGTACAAGAATTATGTTACATACATTTATTTTTATGTTACAGCA
>JAYRBW010125879.1:0-16536 GCA_036023295.1 Invenusta paracnida | reverse complement strand
TTCTAACCATTTGACCATCGCCCCCTTGACCATCACACAGGGGGCGATGGTCAAATGATTAGAACGTGAGGCTTACAATCCAGTGGTAAGCGTTCAAATCAAGACTACTTACTCCTGGGTTTAGCAGTTATGGCGTCTAACACATTCATGTCTGTAATCATTATTGCCTATTAATGTATTTTACTCTAGAAATTATCATTTTGCATGATTTATTTTCTATTTAAGATAAATTTTAAGTTAATAATAAAAATTCATAAAATGTTTGATTATCTTAATTTGTCATTAGTTATGTTTTTATACAAACTTTTTTAATGACCAGCTACTAATAAGTTGGCTCTATTTCTTGTTTTTTGTTAATTGCTTGTTTTAATCAATTATTTTTGTTTATTTATATTATTGATTGCATTGTAATGAATGATGTAATTCTTATATAATTTTTAATTGTTGACTAGAAAAGATTAAAAGCTTACTTTATCATAAGAAAGAAAATGGTTTATTAAATATGCATACATTAATTATATTAGGCACAAACTTTTTCCAGAACAAATATTGTTTTAAAGCTTTTTTATTTAATTAAAAAATGAACTATTTCTTTTGTGTACATTTTTATACGACTGAGTTTCAAATTATTGGGAAAAATTTCCCTTTCGCTTTGTATCATTTTTGCATTTATCGCTCTCTCCCTTTCAACCTTAAGATCACTTCTTGACTTGTGCTCCCTTGTTCCAATACCTATATATCGTCTGTGCCTCCCTTGTGGTTTTATTGTTATAGTAGTTCCTCCCAAGACGTTTATTTCCATCGACAACTATAATCCTCGTGTCTCACAGTGTATGCACTACTTTGTTAACATACTTTCTCCCGGTTGTAATTACTACTATTTCCCCCATCACACCCCGTTCCTTAGCATATATCGTCGACTGATTAGTTATGTACTACCTAGTCTCCAATATTCCTCTCCAGGGGTAACTTCCCACCTACTCGATTATTCGCATAACTCGACTTTCTAACTATTCTCTCTGTATGCACACTACATACTATGCCTACAATACATACAGCCATATATCCTGCCACTCACAGTTAGTTCTATTGCTTACAATATATTCTCTTCAATTCTTGCAAGGGTCACAATACCTTCTGATCTTGTACTTAGTTATAGGTGTGGAAATGTATAGAATCCCCAAAAGTATTCATGTTGGTGTTGTTATCAAAACTCTGACATTGATTTTCATCATCTGTTTCACTTTCCGCTTCTGACTGCCTTTATACGTGTCAGTTCTGTGAAATCTTATAATATAATATGTTATAGCAGTGTTTGTTAGTATTTTGTCAAGTACCTAGTTGTCTTACTGTACGGCATAAAAATAATGCTCCAAATTGGATGTTTTGTACACTAATTGGATGTATTTCAGTGAATATGTAAACCGTGTTGTTTCAGAGTTATAGCTTGATTTTCCATGCATTCATCGTTTGTCCATTGTGCAAGCAAATGACAAATCCACGAGTATTAATTTCAGCAGTTTGAAGCTGCGTAAGGTTTGAAAGGGCTTTCACTCCTATTTTATATAAAACTATCTTCAAATAAATTTACTTTAGGAAATTCCTATTTTGATAGCTATATCACCGCTACCATTGTATTAATAAAAAGGAAACAAGAAGGACAGTTTGCAATCAAATAGTATGCTGTACTTTACGTTTGAAAACTAGCAATATGGGTTCTGTATATTGCAACTTAATTTACATGATAATCATATATGTTAATCAATATATGCATAGCCAATCTATGTATATAAAATAAAACAATTATAAATGATGACAATATTCTGTTTCCATAAAAGTTAAATTATTAACACCAAGTTTACATTTTATAGGAAGAAGTGGGTGTTTTAAAATCAGACACACTCTACTACTTTAAGAAATTATATATATCGCTCGTTATCTAATTCAATAGTAATGGATTTACTTATTTAGGAACAACCGACTTTTAAGAAATTAATTTTCAAATTTGTTCCAAGCTAAAAGATAATTATTTTAAAAAGTATTCTGTATTTCTAATACTTCTGGATGTTGTTATCGAAATTCATATGCATTAAAGATATGCCTACATTGTACATTATTTCTGGAGGACTGTATATTTAATGAGAAAACAAAATCCTGAACATCTACCATTTTATTCAAGCTGGAATTGATTATATTGATATATCTAGTATACAGTGCATTAAAAGAATTATAATGCAAAAGAAAGCACAGTGTACATTTGAATACTACAAGTTAATCACATTTAAATAGTTAAATTATTTGTATAAATTGAATTGATAAAAGTTTTATATTATTAGGAATATATGGGACACGTATTCAGTTCTTCGATCTATGCATTATAATTTATTATATCTTTTTCTATAATATGTATTTGGGTTGTTGTTAATTCTTATCAGTCTATTATTTTATAAAAAGTTAAACTTTGTTATTTGTGTTGTTTGTTTTGTGCTAAATAGAGATAAATAATATTTATTTACTTCAAATATACACTATTTTTCATTTTGTAGAGATGGGCATCCAATTATAGTAGAAAGTATCCTTAACATTTTATATTTTGATTTCAGCATAATACCTTTTTTACTTTGCATAATTGTTTTTTATAATTGAGTCTAAGCTACATTTTAAATAGAGACTATGTTAATTCATTCTATTTTGCAACAATGGATAGATTGGTTACTTGATTTTTATTCTTAAAATGTATATTGTGAAAAATTACCGACATTCACGTTTTAGATATTTTATTTTAAATTGTTAATATTAATTGTTAAATAGCCTTATATTTGCCCATTTCAAGTTTCTATGGTCTTTCTTAGTATATCAAAAATTGGCGGCACTAATGCTTTGATTTTCTTTAAAGATAAAATATTTCACTGTAGCGTGTTCTTCTGCGCTAATATTGATTAGTGTCAAAATTTTCTCCTGGAAAGGATGAAGAGGATGTGTATGCTGTCCCCTGTGGGAAGTAGGGGAGACTATTTATCCTCGATATTTCTCGTCATAATCCCCTCTCATATTTACCTTATCACTTTACCCACCGAGGGGAACTATCTTTGTACTTAATATCGAGGCGCATTCATTCTTCCTGTCTTGCATTCTACACTTCTTTCTAGGGAGAAAGTCCGGATCGATAAATCGATGAACAATAAAGACATTTTCGCAAAATATATATACTGCAGTAAACGATTTGTAGACTGTATTTTAATTTAGTTTCCATATAATATATGAAATACATTATTCTTCAACTAATTATTTTATTAATATACGTGAAATGTTTACCTTCAATTTGTTTTAATTTTTAGCTTATATGATGCATATTCTTTTGAACTAAATTTATTTAGATACACATTTGATACTTTATTTTATAAATATTTTACGTGAGTAGTTGGGAAAGAAGGATTCCTGGTAAATGACTCTTTTCTATTCTATTTGGTTGTGGTGGTCGTGGGTCGCCGCATATCTTAGAGGCGTTGAGTCTCATGGTCTATATGTGTACTATATATTAGAAGCGTTGAGTCTCATGGTCCATATGTGTACTATATATTAGAAGCGTTGAGTCTCATGGTCTATATGTGTACTATATATTAGAGGCGTTGAGTCTCATGGTCTATATGTGTACTATATATTAGAAGCGTTGAGTCTCATGGTCTATATGTGTACTATATATTAGAAGCGTTGAGTCTCATGGTCCATATGTGTACTATCTCTTATATGAGAAAGCCCCCATCCCCAAGATATCATGACGCTTTGATGCTAACAATAAACTATGACTCATGGTGACCTGACTATTATATCTATTAATTGATATATATTTTTTAATATCAGTAGCTAAAGCAGTATATCAAATTTTGTAATAATAAATTCTTAAAAAGAATGTAAAATTTAAAAAAAATTAAAAACATTTTTTACATTTGAAAGAAAAAATTAATCATGGCGTGGTTATCCTACACATAAAATTGTATGTATAATCAAAACTTTTGTTTAGAATCAGTAGCACTATTTATATTATTCTCGTTCACAGAGAACCGTTTTTTTACAAATCAAGATGTTATAGATATTGATACATACATGTGTAAATGAGTAACAACTATTGAACAATGTACATATTATTTACAATCTACATATATAATGATTTTTCGCGAGTTTAGGATCACAGTTTTGATAACGTATGCAGATGATACTGGTTTTATTATCGAGTCTTTAAAATAAATAATTCATTCAATTACCTACTGTTGTATCTGTTTGAGCGTAATAATGGTTGCTGGGTCAGGGTAACAGTTTGTACCTTCCGAGATAATTTTATAATAACTAGTTATACACTAATAATAAGTTACATGTTTATTCATTGTTTCTTATATATTTACCTAGAATTTATAAATATGTGTAAAACATATATTATGTATCATTATATTAAAGTGTATTGATAACTAGTATTAGCATACTGTTAAATAGTTATCCACTAAGGTATCTAAATATATGTTTTAATGGAAAAGTGTAAGGATTAACAGGAAACATAGAATATAGACAAGAAAAGTATTCTTACAAATACTATGAACACTCTTTTCTCTTCAAAATCCGGGTATATAAAATGTTTTCACAATTGATTAAGTGTGAACGTGTGTTGATGACTGTAGTATTTGTGATTTAAAATAATTAAAAAACACTTTCTTAAATGAAATGAAATTGGAAAAGTCTAATGCCAAAACGACACGCCCAAGTGTAACACAGTTGGAAATATACCAATTCAGTCAAATGGAATATTTAGTAACTGCTCGTATATTTCGAACAACGATAACTCACACATATTAATTACGCACATTTATAAATAAATTAGCCATACATAAAAATAAACCAGATAAATTCGGGAAGTATGACTAATATAGAAACAATTTCTGGAAATATAGTTGTAATAAACAAGTAATTATTATAGTATTAATTTTCGACTATTTTCCACTTATATGAAAATGAATACCTACTTATCATGAGTTCTACTTTTTAGATGTATTCTTTCATCTTAATTATATCTTGTAGACATGTGAGTTTATGTTTTGATGTGTATTCATTAGACATCAACTTGTTATTGTTATTTAGGCGTGATTGTTGATGTCTTACTCTATTTTTAGGCAAGTCTCTCTGCGAAGGACAATCAGGATTTTGGTGCGGCAATGTAACAGATGTGTGCCTCTCGGAACCCATGCGTTGCGACGGTCTAGACGACTGCTTTGATGGCGGGTCCGATGAAATTGATTGTCCGGCCCCGAGGAATTTCTCTGGACTGGGTAAGAGACATTATTGAATGTTAAATATATATCATGATTAAGTAAAAGCACAAATCTAGGTCCAATTTTTTGCCTGGGAAACTTTTTGGATACCAAATTTCTAAGTATCCTAATACATAGATACGAATTCTGCTTTATTTCTCTGTAATGGTGTATTATGCCGGACGTTTATTGTCTTTTAACGATGCTCATTATATTATTACTAGTAAATGTATTATTGACATTAATTCGTATATTGTGTATCAGATTGTTGGGTCATATATGCGACCTGTGAACTGTCCCGATTTCGTCTGGGTAGTCGCGATTTTATGGACTGTATATCGTGTTCCGATATTGTTATACATACTTGTTTAAATAGATTTTGACACTTAATATTCGCAATAAATTCACGTTCGCTGATTCTATTTGAAATATTCTATATGCTAAAGTACCAAATGTAATGTGTTTGTGTTCCATATTTCAAACTAAGTAATGTGCAGGGCTGATAAGACATTAACCTCTCGGTTATGTACAAATTATATTGATTAATAAGGTTGTAATTAATTTTTATATTAATTTTTTATTTTAAGATATCGATCTCTGTTTGCTAAATTATCTTATTTACCCTTTTATTATTATACATTAGAAGAGTTTAGAGATTATCTATTTTCAAATCATCTATTAGCTTATTTTGTTTAATTATAAAATAGCTTTTCATAGATTTAGCTATTTTATAATTTGTGTATATTATTTTTTATCCTGCCTAAGCATTGAGTAAATCAGAGATGTTATATCCATTGATAACATTTATTTTAGATAGTTTGACTAAAAAATGTCCATGTGTTCAATGTAAAAATAACGCATTATATTAATTTGTTTGATTTTTCATACAGTGCATTTGCATAAATTGCTAAATTATATGCACTGTTTTATTAGTTTTATAATTACTTCCAACCTTATTTTTCGTTTTTTCTTACACTTTTTTAACCAATTTACTAATTCTTTTAATTTATAGATTATTAAGCCAATGCAACTCTAACAATTTCATTATTTAATAATAAGTGATTAACATCTCTAGTCTGCCATCTGATCTCATAAATTTGATGATCATCAAGAAGGCATGTGGTGAATTACCTGCTATTACAGCAGCGATGGCATTTTTGTAGCTATTCATATTATTATTTCTAACTTGGCAGTATACGTAGAAAGTACTTCGATGAGTTTCAACTGCTTTTTAATAAAAAAGGTAAAAAACAGAGAGATAACTTTTGAGATAAAAACAGGTACCTCAAACATCGTTTCACTCGATGGTTGTTACTGACACAATTGTTACCTCTCTGCCATTTCATATCATCCAAACTTCAGAAGCTTCAGAAAAGACATTAAAATCTCTCAGAAAAAAAGATGGCAATTTTGACTAATTATTGAAAAATAGAATGAGTAGAAGAAAATGAAATGTATGCTCACCAGCACTTCAGAATTAATACTTTCTTTTCTTGAGTAGTTGCCTCTGTTTATTGTGCATTTATATTGTGATTCATGCTGTCTCCAAACAAACACCGCAAAAAGACCAGTCTGTCATCCGTGTTTTACATCTATTGTTTAATAATTTCCGATTTGATATTCTGTCGCGCTCTATCATAAAGCCATCAACCTTGACAAATGTCAGAATTGTGAGACCTGTCAAATACAAGGAGAAATGCTACAGATCAGTAGACTTTGTACATACATTGAATGTGTTAGAGCTGTTTTCGTTTTTATACATCTACTTTCTTAAATTAAAAATCTCTTTCTAAATGTTGCTATCTTAACTGCATTTACGTTTCAAAGGTTATCTATCTCTGCAGGTGGAAAGTAAGGATCTCTATAGCAAACACAAGGCTTTCTTCGAAACTGCTGTTGACTGTGTCTCTTTCCTGGTGGATAGTGCAATGCTAACATATATTCGGGTCGCCAATGCGGAGTTGTGAACTGCAGGGTCATAAAGTAGTGTTTACTATTTTTTGCCAAGATTGTCCAAAATGAATTACTCAATGGATCTGTTACGAGAAATCTTCAGAAAATACCAATATTTTCCGTTGGCGTTACCAATGCCATGAGTGCTGAAGTGTGGCATCGTTTGTAGAACTGGCAAGATGTTGATGGTGCATATTCATTCAAAGAGCTTGCTTCAATTATGTTGGCATCTTTCCCACAGAAACTCCATCGTCAATGTCTGCAGAAACATTTATTACTATCTCTTCTAAAAAAAAGTGGGTGGACACAAAGGGCGTTCTTTCGAATTATAAAAGTTGAGACATGTCGATTTCTAAAGCAAATCAATAATGAATAGTATTAATTCATCTTTAGACTTTATTACATATTATCTGTTTTATATAATAAATTACTTGGATATTATTACATAATTGAATTTGCGTATATAACAATTTCTATAAGTTCTACGTTCTCCCCTATATTTCAACTCAAGGGGCTTACAAGTCTGTATATGGAAAGAATACTAGACAAAATACTAGTGGCTACAGTGGAATCTTTGATCAGAAAAGAGGAATTATAGTGATTGGCTTTGTGGATCTATAGAGAAAGCCTACGACACAGTACCAAGAGAGTTTGTTTTTGCAACACTGAGATGATAGGTGTGAAAGGAGCAGAGGTACAACTAACTCGAGAAATGTGTGCAACGACGCGAAGTAATGTTATGGTGGGCACAAAAGGATTTGAGGTTGGTATGGGACTGCGACAAAGATGCGCTTTAGGCCCATTGCTCGTCACCGCAGTAATAAAGCTGGTGAGCTGGGAGGAAATTATAGGAAAAGGCTCCTGTACGCAGATGACATGACGCTACTATAGCAGAGAATGCTAAAAGCTATGTGGATTGGAAAACAGCATGAAGATTTAGATATAAAATTATGTGGTGTGCCCTTCAAGCACACTTGACTGAAGTGCCTGTTTCTTGAAAACATAGAAAAAGACAAAATAGAACGAATTTATATGATTGCGTTGATAGAACAATTCACTCATTGCTTCTCGGGATAGTTGTCGGAAAATGACGTTTACTGCCAGAATTGTCAGAAAATGATACTGGCAAGTCCATAATAATTGAATCACAGCATCACAAATGATGTAGGATGTATTTATTCAAAAAGCAGCAATAGTATTTTGTAATGAACTGCATATTGTTCTGCATTCGATATTAATTAGCATTGTTTTAATAACATTTAATATTGATTATTTAATAATCAACTATAATTTCAAATAGACAATTAATGTTCTTGCTATTGAGACGTTATAAATATATATTATAATGAGTTAAAAATAACTATACGTATTTTACAAAATTATAAATCTAGCAATCTTTACAGTTTGACATGACACTATTATCTCAATAGAGCAAATATGCTTGAATGAGATAGAATTTTTTTTTTAATTTTGGCTACATAACCCTTATATAAAGACTTTTTGGTGTTAGAAAACCCAGATTTTATCGTTCTTTTATAGCCTGAATCTTTTATATTTCGCTTACCTTACTCCACTATCTTGGAGTTAGCCTAATATTTAACCTGGCGCTGGTTTACAGTAGGTTATAGTCTACTAATCAAAATAAACTAATTCAGATTCTAAGGATATCTGAGCTAGTTGTGTTTCTAAATAAATAAGTTAATACCACTGATAATAATTATGCAATTATGCTGGTTATTTTTAGACTTTTAAAGTTATAAATGCGCAACACAACTTATGGCTTACTCCATGCTAATCGTCTGTATAAAATATGGCGTAAAATGTTTTATTCTTATAGCTTGAACAGATCTAATGCCTCTTTTTTTTCTTGTTCGCTATACGATATAGCTGATTACTTGAGTCACAGTGATATACAAGTTATCGATTGGGTATGTGTTGCTGAGAGTATGCGGAAGGGATGTTGCGATAAATTCATATCGTAGCAAATCGTAGTGATTATACTAGAGAATGACTATATAATATGGTGAGTACCTACCCATTGTACCTCGGTCAGTACAAACCTGAAACTTTGGTTGGCAGTCTCTTCATCATTCTTAGTTTGATCTTCCTTATAAATCAATAACTGATCTAGCAATAATTCTGTAACATTACTGCCCTTCTTCCAACACACCCACACACACTCCCCCCTTGACAGCTTTAATATTGTCAGTATATCTTGGCTTTATTTGTAGAGGGGAAAGGATGTATAAAGTTAACCTAGTTAGGGGGATGGCAACTATATGTATTGATCTGGGAGAGAGAGAGAAGCGATCTTGTAATACGCTTAAGGCTGAGGGGATCTATAAAGATAGGACGCTGCAGTCGGAGGCTGGGAGGAGATAGACGGCTCGGCTGGTGCGCCAACTGCCCACTGTTGCCGGATCACCTGACTCACAGAAGCACACAGACTGCTGGCTGGTCGTCCACTGGATTTATCATATTATATGTATATGTGATACAGACAGATAATATTTGTTCTTGTTTAAAATATTTATTGGATCGACGAAAAGCATACTTTAATATGGAAAGCTAACTATGCACTGAATTATTAGGCATAAAAATATGGGCTATTATCCTCGGATTTCTCTGCTTTTCTTTCCTTTTAATATTCTTACAAGTATATTTTATGTTTAATCACTATTTTATTATTAAAGGTTAAGCATTTTATCTTATAAATATAATATTTTCTTGATGACTTAAATACATATTTAAAACATATCAGTCCAGCTTATAAGTCATGTTGACGAGATTGGGGTCTTTGCGTCGCGTTCCCTTTTTTGCAATCGTTCCATATAGGAACTAACCGCATTTATCAACGAAGATGTTGTATTAATGCTATTTAAATTCAACTGTTAGTTACAAATATAAAAGCTTGAATATATTTACCCTCCAAAAAATTCAGTCATAATACTTAATTATACATTACATATTATATTATTACGCAAAATAGAATACACATAATAGCATAATGTTTAGTTCTGTTATCTATGTAATTTACTTTTGCTAAAGTTGAAATATCATTTCTGACAAATTTTAACGAGAAGTCTAATTATTTTGCTTTTATGGAGTTAGATCACTTTTTTTTACTTGATGCGAAATTTCTTTTATTTTAATAAGCAGGTTAGTCTCGTTATTTCCTAATAATAAAGATAAACTACTCTATGCAGTATAATATAGTATTTGTATACTTGTTAAGCTGGTGTTTTATTTAGCAAGCAAATAAAGATACCAAATTTGTATAATTTCAGGTCTTCCAAATCATCACACGAAGGAGGGATGGACTGTCAACCTACCCTGGATTGGTAAATATCTGGCATTATTACAATAAAACATTAACGCCTTATCAGTCGGATCTATACTCTTAATTTATGTATTATTTCATCAGTTTTATAGAATTTGCTCGATTTTTTAGTTCGAATAAATAGGAAAGAATGGCTTATATTCAAACAATATTGTAGGAATTCTGTTAATCTATACATTAGTTACGCCTTGTTCAGTCACAGGTCGGTTTCACAGTTTTATCATTCGTCGCCAGTTGTCTCTATCTTTAAGTAGCGGCAGTTATTGCATTAGTCGCAACACCAGTCGCACGTTAAGTTATTCGAAGATGTCCATCATGATGGAAAAGTTCGGTAGGCTGATGAAGTAGCAGCTTTGCAAGTAGGAGATTAGGCCATCGAGGGGTATTTTTGTGTAGTCACATTAGCGCTTTCAAGATTTCTCCGGTTTAAGTTCAGTGTTATTAATCCTCTGACGATAATGCATGCCTAAACAGTAGCGTATGAAGGCTCTGTGAGAAGAATCGAGTTCGTCGGACAGTGCTTGTGTGAGCGTAAGGGCCACCATATCTGATCATTTAATTGATTAAATACAAAAACGAAACAAATGAAGTTTTGTTTGATCGCTTGCAGGACTGTCCCATACATAGCACAATTAACTTACTATAATTGCAGCCCAAATAAGCTGGTGTCTTTTCTGGAATGCTTTATGGCTACTGGTACATACTGGATCATATAACGATGGGGATCTATTTGTGTAGTTTATTCATAGCTAAATAATGAATATCTAAAGACGACATTGCTTAAATTCTCGGAACTAATTTAGTTATAAACAATAATTGTCTCAATATTTTATTGCAAACTCGAACTACCAATAAATCTATCAGTAGCACTGGTACCATATACTGGCTCTATGTGCCGATCCAATTCACCCTCCAGCTCTGGGTATTCTGCCGGTAATCCTTCTGTTCGCGCTAGTGCGGATATGCTCCCAGAAGCGTCATCTAGACGTGAGCGAGGACTACAAGATGTCCTCCTCGGAGGAGGATGGTCTGGACGATGGCGTGGACGGTGGCGTGATGGGCAGGTCGGGTCCGCTCACATCGAGTTGGCTGCCTGGCCGGAGTCTTCGAAGCTCTCGAATCAGTGGGACAGGGAGTGTTCTACGGGCTAGTGGGGACTGCGAGTCCTCGGAGGACGAGGAGAGTGAGACGGAGGACGAGGAGTACAAGCCCAGCTCGCTTGGCAGTATCGGTGAGCACCTTCTACGTGCCTTGAATGCCTTCGACTTTTGTAATAAACATGCGCTATTTTATGTGTACAGTAATATGTTGGCATATATTTAGCTATTAAGATAAATAGTATCATTATGTAAAATTGATGCCACGTGTTTCAATTCAACAAAGGTTTATTAACCCCCTACACGTCACTCCCATCTAGAATTTGAACAGTACATGCTCTGCTCTAACACTGTCTGTTACTCATTCCATAACATTTTAGGGATATCAATATTATGGGTTGTTTTTTGTGCATCGATATCTCATTGTGGCTTTCATCGGAGTGAACTGCTGTTTTATTTGTTTTTGGTTGTAATAAGTAAACTTTGACTCTACCAAGATATTTGACCCACTGAACTGCAAGTTTTGTGTGTACCTCCCTGCAGGTGACGTGACAGGGGCTGGTGAGAGTATCCCCTTGAGCTGTCCCCGCACAGACGGTGGTAGGCCCAAGGGCACGGGAAGCGGCGTGGTGGTCTTGGAGATGCGAGCGGACCCTCTCTCGCGGACGATGTCTTCTTCGGTGGCCTCTCTCCGCTCGGCTTCATCCACGGGGGGACATAGGAGGAAGAGGAACAGTCAGAACAGTGACCGAGGTACCCACAATCTCACAAACTCTTTGAATAGGATAATAATATTGCGTTTTAGTCTAATCACTTTTCTAAAATGATGCTGTATATACAATATCATATGAATTAATTGATGACCTAGGTATTATTTCATTCTAATTGTAAATACTTTAATGATTCATGGCGTGGTCCAATGTCCCATTTATTGCAATATACCAGCTTATGCTTAAATGTAAAATTTACTATATCGATTAAAAAGAAGTTAGTTGATTTTATCCATAGACATAATATAATGATATTTGAAAGGCCTATTTAGATAATATGTAATCGTAGAAATTTAGTTTTGATCTTGCAATAGTCCTTGCCTAAATTGATGAGTATAATTTATTAGATTAGTTTAACAACACCCGCGGTATTTGTGCCTACTGCCACAATGTCCTAAAAGTCCTATATTATACATTCATTAAAGCCTAAATTTACAATCCACTTTATTTATATAATTTAATTGCTTCTAAATTGATTGGTTTTATAATAGTTAACCAGGAAAAAAGAGTTGCGTTGATTAGTATATTTATGATCTATTGATGTTATAATTACAACTGATAATACCTCAACAAGTTTGACAAATCATCTGCTTTTATTTAACGATTTGCAACCACTTACTTTTCTCTGAAAATTAGAGAAACATTGTTTACAATTATTTAAAAAAATTATGAAAACTATGAAAACTGAGTATAAATAATAATGATATAGCTTGTCTAATCTACATAATTGTCTAGTGTTGCCTATATTACCTTATCTACCTCAAACATTAAAGACAAATTGTATCATATTATGGTCGAAGAAAAGAAATAATGTGAGTTACAGTTGCATCCAAGAAGTGAAAGCTTGTCTTTCCCTTTACTTGGGAGCAGTTATTATGTGGATAAAATAAACTGTTCCCAACAAATCGCCTCATAAGCATAAATTAGACTTTCCCAAAAGTTGCCTTAAACATTCTTGCTGGTTGAACAGCGTTACATGATGGCTAATATTTTTATATCAAAATAGGAAAGGAAATTCTAAACACAAATTATTGATTGTATCATAAATTTCGGTGCGAAATATGGAATCATATTAATTATGTGCACTTGTTACACTCCATTAATCACTTTTTATAGTTGAATTCGCAACGTTATAATAATATACAAGTTGCATTTTAAGCAGAAGAGAAAACGATTCTGATCGCAATGTGATAAATAGCATGTTTTGTCCTTAATAACCTGCATTCATTTCCACTGATGTGTGTTATCTTTATCAGCATGTTTTCTTGAAAAAATATTAGTAATAATCACATTGCATTATCGAGTTATAGGGATTTTATAGTATTATTATGAGTGAGTGATTCACAAAAGCTATGAAGGTTGCGTCATACGAGTTATAGAGTGCAGTTTGGAATAAACATATTGATGATCAATAACATAACAGGTCTATTACAAGTACGACACAGAATCTGGTGCACATTTTTGATAGGAATCTTTGAAATCTTTCTAAATTCTAGATACTGTAGTAATACAATTTGTACTTAACTAATGTTGCTCTTGCCAATCAATGTAGTCAATCAATAAAAGTGTCAAAATTGCTGTCAATTGGGTCTGTTTTGATGATATAGCGAATTATTCGAGTCATTTAATTTATAAGTAAATATTTCCTTTTTATTATTGTCAATCATTATCGATTCAACTATATAGCTTGTCCATTTATAATAGATAGTAGAGAAAACGTACAGGGGGTATCTTTGGCATGTCTTAAGAAACTATTCCCACAATCCGAGTAAATATCTTCTGTCCCAAGACGAACCGCGCCTTTTCTGCTTGAGCTGAATCCTTTTCCTTTCATAGTCTGAAGAGGCTTGGATTGTACATAATATCAGTTTGTTTATTCTTGAGTTTTGTTTTTACCATCGGAAGGAAGACAGGAAACATTTTTTATCTGAAAAGTGGGGAAAGACATGCGTTGAATTAGGCGGCAGAAATGAGGATTTGACTGTAGAGACCATCCGAGATCTTGTACGTGGTGAGCTAGACGGCTTGAGTGGAATATTCTCTCTTCAGATAGCTGGGAGGCTAACAATTCAGTCTATTTATTGAAGTCAGACATAGTAATATTTTATTGGTAAAGATCTTTCTATGGTTTTCTGACCTCCTTATTTCCTAGATTCATAGTGAATGCACTCAATAATCGTGCTAGAGTCTCGTTTTGGCAATATGCAATGAATTTAGGAGAGCCAGCCGCGGAAAGTGTAATGGACACAGGATTGATTCATTGGAAGGAGTGATGACGATTGATTTTCTCTTCCTTCTCGTTCCTTGCTTGTGACCTCTATATCACTCTCGCCACTAAATGTTTGTTTTTGTTGTTTGGAGCAACTTAAGAGCGTCTAGAATTTCACGATATATCCCCCTTGATTTCCCTGCAGCAGAGAGACAAATAGTATTCAGTTTATGCTTTAACATTGTATCGATCACTCTTTTTTTCTGACGGTGCTACATTAACATTATATTATAACTGAAATTGATTGTATTGGTACGTATTTATTGAAAGGAATAAAAGAACATTGCAACTGGAAGTACATGAATAAATAATAGTATTTTTAAACTGTTAATAAATTGCAACGGAGTTCACAATATTGTTTCAAGGAGATATACTTACAACACATTGCATTTTTATTTCTTTAATACGTTATGCTACATCACCAAGTCATGTTTCATATCACCAACACAATCAATTTATAGATAACAACAAGAATTAACTATGTATAATATATTTATAGAGCCCAAATGCTACTACAAATTAGAAATAATTAATAATTAAAGCCTTTTATTTCGTTGTAAGACAGCCTATTTATAGGTATGATAAATTCTTATATCTTATACATTTCAGCATTATGCTCCGGAAATCACACCAATTTGTTAAAAGATTTTTGTTTGCTATATAAATTTGCTCATCGGATGTTTGCGTATCAAGGGCTCATTTGTCCTATTTCGTACATATTCTTTAATCATTCATACTTTAGGCATGTTACAATTTCGCTCAATACATTAGAAATTTTAAATGAAGTGATGAAGAAACAATTGAATTGTTTGTGTAGTTTTAATTGTATCTTTTGAGTAATTACGTTGATATCCTTGACTCAAAATTGTGACTACACTAATAATATAATAAATACACCACTTTTAGAGGCAATATACCACAAAAAAGAGGCTACACCTTAGTTTCCATTCCAAAGTCTTAGATACTTTTCTTTGTGCGGATATTTTGAGTATATAAAACTAACAACAAAGCTAGAAATGAGTACAAATAACAAGAATTTTATAGGAAAATGTCTTATTTAATTACAATGAAAGATTATGCAGTATTATAATACATATGTACATTAGTGGTACGAAACTACGTGATATATATAATTCTAATTTGTTTTGTTTTTCTATTTATGATAAAATATGTAATTAGTTTATAGCTGAGAAACTGAAAGAAAATACTGAAATTACAATTCCAGTGACTAATTTTGAGTTCTATTACTCTATGGCACATCCGACATAATTCTCTGCGCGATTCATTGCTGCTTATTTCTGTCAGTGCAAGACCTGGCCTGTATAGGTTCAACCGTGGCGTCAGGATTTCCATTAATTTTGCTTTGGCAACCGTGCATATTTTTGTTAATACTTATGTATATTCAAGTATATCTCAATCAGGATTAAAATGTAATTTTTGCTTTTGTATGCTTGAAATCGTAGTTTTATTATGGATCTGCAGTTATATCAACTTAACAAGGACGGTAAAGTTAAGAAAATATAGACTTTTAACCACGGCACATTATTGCTTTGTAGTTTGTTAATTGTTGTAGGTACTTATTTGCTACAAAATTGGGCTTCAGATTTTCTCAAAGCGCAACTATATTCTTATTTCTTCTGACTGCCACAAAACACCAGCCGACTAAAACAGGGTTGAGGGAAGGCCAGATGCTATAAATCTCTTTATTTACTGATTGTCTACACAACGGGGGTAATGTTACAGTGAGTCGAAGCTACTTGTCCCACGAGTTCTCCTATCTACCGAGTGTACCTTCCCCCCCCCTTCTCTC
>JAYRBW010125868.1:0-16536 GCA_036023295.1 Invenusta paracnida | reverse complement strand
CAGCACTTATCCAGCTGCCAACTGTATTCCGTGGTTGCAGTTTCCGACAGTAGAAGAATTTTTCATCCACAGTAACTGGTATAAATTATATTATTTTAAATTGTTATAAAATTAGGCTTACTTAAAACAACACTTTTGCATTCATGTAAATTTCATTACTTTTGTAAAAATGTCCCATTGCCAAGAATTTTTCATAATATGTGTTGTGATATTTTTATTAATTTTACAGTTTAGACGTATACACTTGTTCCATATTGATCTATACATTTATGCATTTTAAACAGAAAGTATTGTAACAATTATATCTTGGCACCATGTCTATTTGATGGCCGTAGGTACTATGTATCATCATAATATTTTAAAATTATTTTTGTATTTTTAATCTTGGCGTCCTTTTATATTAATATCTTTAATGGCTGTCAATTTTTATATTTGCGATAATGTCGTTTTTGTTTAGATATCAATTCATTTGTTAAAAATATGTCTATATTGATATAATTTCATGCATACAACGTAAATAATTTTTTTATTTTTTTTATTTATAAAATTCGGAAATAGTACACAAATATTCTTCCATATTTCGTCGTTTTGATTTTTTCTCATATGATTAAATTCTAAAGGATTTATATCTTTTCGAAATGGTATGAGTTATACGCCATTTTGTAGATTTTATTGTAAACCCTTGAATATGTAAATTAAACATTTTATCCAAATAAAACCTAAAAAATATTTTTCTGTAACAATATTGTTCACTTTACTTACTTCGATATAATTACAATTTTATTTAATCTCATATGATTTTCTGTCTAACGTGTATTTAGTTTTATTTTCACTTTAAGAAATCGGCGTTTTTTTCGTTGCATATTGATAGGTAAGTAAATATTGTTTCTTTACTTTATGGGCAAGACTGTTGTACTGCATTTATTGATACCATTCCAGCGATTAATCGTTGTCATTTTCTTGAGAGATGCTAACAGCTCCAGTCATCAATGCTAAGGAGAATAGGCCCATTTTTAACCATTAATAAATCAGGCTAGAATACAGTAAAAAGCATATTTTTGGTATCATCGTAATCGCCAAACGACAAGGAACAAATTTCACATAATATGAACTTTAGAAAAGGTTTCTAGATACTTTTTTAAAAGTGGTCAATTTCGATAAAAAATTGTTTCTTTGTCTTATTATTATCTAAAGAAAAACAACCGCGTCGCATAAATGAGAGCCAGAAACGAGCTCCTCAAAAGAAAAATGTTGAAATAATATTGATGATAGGAAGTACAGCCATTAATATATATATATATTTACTTGCTTTATATTTTTTGAACAAATGTGTAGTTAGTTTCATTTTAATTTAAATAAATCTGCACTTTCATTTCGTTGCATATTGATAGGTAAGACTCTTGTACTGCATTTATTGATAAAATTCAAACGATTAATCTGTAAAGATCAATTTTATGTAGAAAATGTATTTTCCGATGAAACGCCCATACAAATCAACTTGGCTAACGAAAATAATAAAAATAAGAAGAAGCAGCAAAATAATAATAAGAAAAACAGTTTTCATCGAAATTGACCCTTTTAAAAAGTAGCTAGAAAATTTTTCTAAAGTTCATATTTGGTGTATTTTGTTCCTTAGCGCTTGGCGATTACGTTGACACTAAAAATAGGTAAGCTTTTAATGCATTCTAACCTTATTTATTAGCGGTCAAAAATGGGCATATTCTCCTTAGCATTAATGACTAGAGCTGTTAGCATCTCTCAAGTTAATTTCTGACGCTGTTGTTCTTGGCTTGACGATGCTACCGTATCGTCTAATTGAGCTCAATGAAATGGAGAAAAACAATGTTAGTAAGATCACAAATTCTTAAACAGATTATTATGTTTCAAAGTTTCAAAGTTTCGTAACAAGTCAGAAACCATCAGATACAATCGAAACGATGCCAGTTAGATATGTGTCCCAATACTTGCGTTTATGATACGCTTAATCTACGAAATGCAATGGTGAAATATTTGCGCCTTCTATATTTTGATTTGTATGCGAGCGGCTATTGAACAATACCTTAATTCATCCAAATTGCAACTCAATATAAATAGTATTTGTGGCGAAGAATTTAAGTCGGCACACAATATAATTAAGGCTATGATTGGTAGATATTTAAAGGAGAACAAAGATAAAAAATTGCACCAAATTAGTTACCATTGACAGCGATGATCTAAAGTTACATGGTCAGTATTCCACAAGAGAAAATCCTCTGGTATTACAACAAGAAGTATTTTATCTGTTTGTTTACCATTTTGGGAATAGAGAGAAAGAATAGTTACAGGGTATCACGAAAAACTCGGTTGAAGCTATCAAGTTGTACCTTTTAAAACTTCCTGAAACTTTATCATGCGTTTTTTTCAAAGCCTTTGACTTTCAAGGGGACAACATCTTTGAAATTGCAAGTTTAGTATTCAGATAAAATAGTTTTGGGGAAGAAAATTCTCAATGTTTACATGAAAAGACTCCCATACGATGCCAAATTGAGCAGGGTGTGTGTATACAAATAACTGTATAAGATCTACAGTGGTATCCGAGATGTCTAACAAAGGTTACTCTGTTGCTGAAATTCAAACAGTGACTGGCCTAGAAATGTCCAAAATCTGTCAACGTTATATGTAAAACGGACTACCCCAGCAAAAAAACAGAAAATTTCTAATGCTCTTCCTTACATCAAAACCAGTCATCGGATGCTACGCAAAATGTTGACGAAGTGTCGAAACTTCAAACTGGCGATAATAATATTCAGATTGAAAACAAATCTTTGACAATTTCTAACATTGGTGTCCCCTCTGCATTTGTCAAATATACTTTTTTCCATATTTCATTCACAAATTGTACTTTTTAGAAGTAAAATTTATATGTAACTCATTTATCTAAATGTTATATGTAAATTGCATAGAATTGGAGTTTTGCTAGATATAGTTTTAATAGTTTTGAGGTAACCAAATCCGATCTCTATGGCAAATTGTTATAGGGCTTTAATACTTGCATATATTTACTTAATAAAGTCTATTAAATTTAAACGCTTAAATTATTTTACTTCATTAATGCCGTAGAAATCGATGTCTTTCAGCAGTAATAGAGGGTTGTAATCATAGATATAAATATACTTTAAATATTATAGTTAATCTATATCTATGGTTGTAATGATATTACTATTTCGATACCTGAAAAATCTTAAATAAAATAATAGTTTAAAATTTAAGATCCATTTAACTGCATACTTAATAAAAACAGTATTAAGTATATAAATGAAATATTTGGTAATCGTCAGAAAAATTGGTATCTACTTTAAAATAATTTAAAAATAACCTTGCTAAATTATTAACCAAAGTCTTGCTAATAATTCGAATGAATATTTTATAACTTAATAGATTACTAATTTATTATAGACACATCTGTCCATAGAGTAATTGTACAATTATGTCGATAATATTTATAACGTGATGCATATGAAATAAATTAAAGTTGAAAAATATGTCAGTAAAGAAAAAAACTATTCATTACTCTATGATCTACAGGATGTTCAAAAGTCCGTTAACCACTGTATATTACTATATTAATGTAACAAAACTATCTCAATTAAACATACATACAGCCCCAGCGGAAAGTAACGAGGCCACATTTTATTTAAATATAAACTCTATTCAATTTTATTTATGTTTAGAAGTTTAAATATTTAAAAATGTTATTTTCAGTATCATTGTGATTTCATACTGTATGTGTATGATATTATATTGATAAATATAGTTAATGTATTTTGACATAAACCTAAAATTGTTTTTAATACCAAGGGGGCCTCGTTACTTTCCGCTGGGGCTGTACACTATAAACAGTATATTAGAACACAAGAACAGTATCTAGATTACATAAGCATTACTACAACATTCCTATGGCTATCTGAATTTAATGCAGAGATGTACATACAGCTGTTAACTGACTTTTGAAACACCCTGTTGTTTAATGTATTTAATGTAGTTAATTATATTGTTCGATATCTATGGTTTCATCATAATCTATTCATTCATTACTCTGTGGTTTCAATCATAGAGTACAAATATGTGTACTCTATGGTTTCAATTACATAGAAATATCAAATTTAAATTAATCTACTAAATTGGCAATCCATTAAAGAAAATTATAAAAAGTAATCAATACTAGTCTAGATTTTATCAATACTATTCGAGTAGTCTATTATATGCATAGTTATAAATATACTTTAAATAAAATATACTTGTAATATTATAGTTGATCTATATCTACGGGTTTATGCCATAAAAATAGATAAACAACAACAAATTATTTAGTTATTTAGTTATTCAATCTCTATATGGTTTAAGCATTTTTAATATTTATATATTGAAATATTATTCAATATTTATGAATAATTTAGATTCTAAATCTTTCGTCAACTTCTATAACTTAAAATATTGATTGAAAAGTAATCGCATAATTTTATTTTTTAAGTGTACAGCACTGGATTTTACAATTTGAGATTATAGCAATTAGTAGATATATTTTTGTAACGCATTAAAAATATTTAAATATGGTTCTTATGCAGTTAATTAAACTTTAGGTTATATTAGATTTGGTTTTACAGTTTTACATGTGAGTATAAGGATTATTTTATATATATTATTCAGTAATTTTTTATTATCATATAATAAGGTCGGTTTGATGTTTATCAAATTACAAGTATGGCTTCATATGGATACTTTAATTTAAATAAATAGAAAATGGATAAAATACGTAAAATACGTAAAATATATGTAATTTTCTATAAAAATATGTTTTTATTTTAATTTTAATTTTTGAAATTGTAATTTTAATGTAGTATACTAGTGTATAGCCTTCATTTCAAAAGCACGTTTTACTCTTTCTACAAGAAAAGCTTTATTTATGAAATTATATAATTATTGTTTTATTTGAAATTTCCTATCTATTATAAATACTACATACGAGTATAATGCATAAATGCATAGAATTAGATATATTTTGAATATATAGGTATAGTAAGAAAATAATGGTGGGTAAGCTTCCTAGAAATTTGACAAAATACTATTTGTTTGCCAATATAAATTACCATAAATAAAATATCTTTTAATTATTTTATTATTTTATTTTACATAACTTTTCTGGATAAATAATTTTATTTCATATATTTATTTTATAGCACCTCTCTTTTGTAAACTTTTAGTTTTTATTTATTAGGAATCATTTGGTTTTAATACTCTATATTGATTAGTAATTTAAACCTTCTTTAAATATCACTTCTGCGCTCTATTTCTCCATTTTTATATTTGAATTACTATTTTTATTTTGTTTGGTATATTTAATCTTCAGAATATTGACATCTATCCAATAATAATACATTAAGATACTGTTCTCTGAATGCACTAATACAATGTGGAGATTTATGAAAATCTCTGTTCTTCTGATAACTTTGTTTATGCTTTTCCACACCTTAGAAAAATGTAAGTGAGAATTATTTCAGAAACATTTCAATCGACTATATGTGTACAAACAGTGATTTTTTTTAATCGTTACTCTTATAAACTACTAATATGTTAGAAAATCCCAAACTGTATTATTCCACATTTCATCTTATTAAACTAATTTTATTTTTTTAAATACATGTAACAAAATCTAATCGAAAAAGTGAAAACAGTCAACAATAAATACAGATACATTTAAATTCCCAACGCGTTTCGAGACAACATTGTCTCCTCTTCAGGTACAATAAATATCTAATTGGCGGGTAATATTTATACAATAGTCTGGATTAATAAATTGAACGAAAGAAACAAAATTGAATACAAGGTGGGAAAATAGTAAAATACCTAATCCAAAACATGTATGTAATATGTATAGTATGTAGTATGTAGTATGTAATATCACCCGTCAATTATATATAATATATTGATTGTACTTATAGGAAGACAGTGTTGCCTTGAAACGCGTTGTAAATTAAAATGTATTAAACTTTATTATTGGTTGTTTTGACTTTTTATTTAAAATATACTTCTAGTATTTATGTATTTTTCATTATATACGTAAGTTATACTGTAGAGTTTTAAAATGGAACTTAACAATGTTTTGTAAACATTTTATTATTTTACATGTATAATAATATTTGCCGTTATAATTATTTTTACTAATAAAACAATATTTGATTCTATACATTCACAGACATGTCAACAGGGACAGACGGTAATAAGAATTTATTCTTAAAATTATCTTTAACTTATAATTCTTAATAACTATTTTCAATTGTATTTGATATTTATTTATTTTGGATAACAAACACTTATCAAATTTTTTCTTTGTTTTAAGTGGTTGATTAACCAAAATTAACGGTTGATAATCTTAAATCTAAAACAAAATAAGAAGAAAAGTAAGATTTTCCAAAAACAATTTTACTATTAATAATCTAAATAAAAAGGCATTTTAAACATTTTAAACAGTAAACAATAAACTCCAACAAAACAGAGTTTAATGCAATAAAATACGATCTATATAAAAATGAATTAACAATTAAATGCAATGATAAATAATATGTTTTTTACACTTTAAATGTATTGGTGAATTTTTACTTTTGAGCAAGGGATTGCAACGTGTAATTTACTTAATTTAAATAGTAAATAATATATCACTTAATATTAAATTAATCTCTAAAAAGTATTAAGCTTTAATAAATAGAAAGAAACGTTATAGTTGAAAATAACATTTTAATCATATTTTCTACAACTACTAACTGTAGAAATATGCAGAAATGTTTCTTCTATAAAGTAAATAAAACTTAAATATAAAAAAGGGATTGCCATACTATAATTTACAGTATATAAAAATACGTAAAGATTAGTTCACAAACTTAACACTTTTCATGTCTTATTATACTAAATAATCACGTAGAGAACACTTACCAACAGTCCAGAAATAATTGGAATACAGTCACATTTTAATTTAATTTCTACACAGTTGAATTATGGAATTCACTCATTCAGTTCTGCTACACTAAAAGCTTCAATTCCCTTTCGTGGAACTATTTTAAAGACAGTTTAAGATTTTTTTTTAATGATCCAACTCTTCCACAAATTCAAAACGTAAGTTAATTTTCTTGCAGTATTTTGAGCAATATTTTTAACGGTTAGTGTCTTGATCGTTTTTTCGTTCTCATCTGAAAATCTAAAATCTGTTTCCTCGTTGTGGTCCGCATGTTCTCCTCATCCAACTGGCTCAGCACGAAATCTTCTATGTCGCTCTGTAATTCTTTCGTCTCGCAAATAATATATAATACTGATGGATTTAAATGCATGAGAGTATTATTCACATTTAACTAATTGCGTAATGGCCTGCTTATGAATTAACATATTAGCTACGAACTTCCTAAAGTGCATCATCTAATATTCCGTAAATACTGACTCAACTGATAAAAATTGTTTTCATCCGCTTAAATAAAATTTAATAAATCAGAGAACAGACTTGACGCTAGCTATTGTCGGTTATATCCTCGATGATAACCTCGTCTTGTCTGTTCTCTATTACTTACAATATTTGTCATTTATTCATAAAATACTGCATTCAATCCATTATATATTGCTAATGTATATGTAAAATTTTATATTAAATTTATTTGTCATACCAATCATTTTATATCATAGCTACATAAATCATTAAAAATGATATGCAATCTTATGAGTATAATGTTGTGAGCTATAGATGATATTTTAGCGCTAGTATATATATATATTAGTAATCAATATACTAAATCTTGTTACTTTTAAATTCCATTATAATCTGATGAGTTTTCTAGTTAAGTTACTACGTTATAATTTTATATAATGTGTACATATTTAATTTTTGCCATACGTAAAAATGAAAAATGACTTTATCACAATCAAGAATTAATAAAGTTATTTTATTGATCAGAAAAGAAATATGTATGTAGATATTACAATAATCTCACCATGGATTTTATTGTTTTACTTTTTAAAACAGTAATGCCTTTCAGAGTGTAATTGCCATGTTGCCATATGTCTGTATTATTTCTACATAAAGGATTATTGTTCTCCTTTCCACGTTGCTATAACCCGCGTTATATCGTCTAAGAGGCTATCTTTACACCAATCGATTTAATCCACATGTTAACGCTTTCCCTTCCTCTCGACTTCCCCTCCTCTCTTCTCCCTTCGCTAACTATATATATATATAACTTAACCTTACTTGACTTAGCTGTGATGCAGTCTTTCTGTTCACAGTCAACGCTTGCACACGTTTACACCCTAATTTATAAGGTCAATAGTTCGTCAGGTCAGCGTGCACTATTCGTAGACATTTGAATAATATCTAAATGCATGAACATGAAATATATTCTCCGTCTAATTTTTACCTTATGCTCGTAGATTCATCAACTAGAATTTTCACCCGTAAAGCTGTCAAGATTTGCGAATAAATAGTTGTAGAAAACTTAATCGTATCCGCATATATGAGCGAAGATTTCCTAATAATATTGGAAATCCTTGAAATGTTAAATCTAATTAACTATTAATTTTTTTTTTATCTGAACTTTAGCTAATTTGGTAAATAGACTTGTATAAATATAATGCTGACATTTTAATCTGTGACACTGAATTATTCTGAAAATGCTGTAGGTTTGTGAATGAAATGACTAATTTATATATGCACTCATATTTTCAATGCTATTTATTTATATTTTGATCTGAAATTAATTTTGTTATAATTATTGATTTAGGTTTGTATCGAAATATTTTACAGAAAGAATATAGTTAAACTTTTTGATCAGCTTTAGAAAAAAATCGATTTGATATTTCAATTTGTTTTTGGCTATTATTATAAGAACTTATAATAAAGTCTAATAAGTAGAACCCTAATATCTGTTCCTCTATTAATAATGTTATTTGCTTCAAACATTCCAGCCATGCCCGGAGACCTTTTTATTCGTCTTCTCAAGATGACAATTCTTCCCCTCATCGCTGCTAATGTTATTGTTGGTAGGTTTCCTCATGGCTACACCATATTTGCTTTACATGATCATAAACTATACTGACACCAACCTAGTCATGTGTTTAATGCTAGACAAGCCCCAAGTGAAAGTCAGTTTTCTTTTAAATATAATTGGTGTAAACACCCTTTCCCTTCTGCTTTTTATTTATGTAAATTTATATTTAGAGGAGTTTAGCCAACTCTAAGTTTTAAATTAACTGACACTTGTAACCTCTAAAAATATATTATTAATAGACTAGTTTTGTTTTAAAATATATCTTGTTAATCGGCTAAAAGTAATATCAGTCATGTTGATTGTATTTATTGATCCAGCGTATTGACAGATGTAATTTTTTAATATAAAAATCGTTAATTACTGCGTGTGCCTTTTACTTAGTTGGAATTAATAATTTTCGCATATTGTAAATACTTATCGCACTATCTTCCTTCTTTCAGTGACGTCATCCCTAGATCCTAAGGTCAACGGGAAGATTAGTATCGTCGCTTTTGCCTACATCATTCTGGCGAATGTCTTCTCAGCTATCCTGGGTATCTGCTGCTCCATGGTCATTAAACCTGGTAAATATTGGCATTCGAGTTAAAGATCCTATCCTCGATATTACAGTAAATTTGAAGGAAATAACAACGTTAATTAAAAATTATATTCGATACTTTTTTTAAATAACCCAAGTTGTATACCACAGTACCTATGTTATATAATACAGCTGAGCTTTATAATTGCTGCGTAATTTGTGACTTTAACACCCCTGATTTTCATGAACACTCCAACTTAATATATTTTACATATATATTCGTGAGTAAAGTCATATTATACCTGCGTATTATTAGTATCAATTAATGCTATACTATACACTTTTCAGTTAGATAGAATATTTATCAAAGCTAGAAGATGTGTACTTTAACTCAAATTTAACTATAATTAAATTAATGGGTATATTTACCTATTAGAAATGACAATGGTTTTTTTAATAACGACACATTTTGTGAATAATTTTTTTTTAATAATGATACTTAAGAAGAGTATGGATGATCTATTGTGATTAACATTTAAATATCTGCATATACATATTTTGTATCAATTTTTTTGAAATGTACTTTAATGAGGTGTGCACATTATTCTAGAATATGCTAGTTCTTTTTCTTGTATTCAATTATTTTGATTTGTAATACTTTATATATATTTAAATTGGTTAATGATATTGAACTATACCCCTTGTGATTTTGTTTTAACAAACTTCAGTTTCTGCTTTAGTTTTACGTATATAACTAAATATTTTCAACTGAAACCATTAAAATTAGGTCCTCGTCTTGTAACTGGTAATTAGCCTGCATAATAATATCTTTAGCTTTATAACAATCTGCTGGTTGAATTAATTTCTAACGGACACTGCGATATAAATGTTTTATAATTAGTCTATAAATAGATTATACTACCAGTAATAACAGCATCCAGTTATATCGATTATAGTTATTCTATATTTATGTTAGGTATTAAATATTATGAATTCTGGTGATCCGACTCTATTCAATTTCTATTTTCCCCTGATTATCAAATTATTTAGATATTATATAACATGGATACACTAGGGCAAAGATATTTATTTCTTATATTTTCTGAATAACTATAAGAGTATAATAAAGATCCTTGTAGATATTAATATATATTATATAAGTATATAAGGCAATATTTTCTTTATCTGAATTTACATGCGACTATTTATACATTCTCTGTGTTTATAGTTCAACCCCGCTTGGTACATTGTAACATTTACCAACTTCCAACTTTTTATTTAGTGTTACAACTGGGAATTTATACTGTTCACACATTCAAAATGTTAAACTTACAAATAGTTATTTATTTATGAAACTAGATTGACTAAAAGTAGCGATCACTCTATATACACAAAAAATCTTTCTATAACAGTCAACTAAATTATGCTAATAACACGTACAATGAAATATATACACAATAAATACTGTATATAATGTATAATTATTTTATAGTTAATATAAATATAACAAAAATAATGTGTTCAATTTTTTATTTAATGTAACAATTGAGTAGAATATATTGACATCCTAATCATACAAATTAATATTTGTTTATAAAGTGAAACACAAATCAATAATCCTAATCAAGAAATTAGAGTATAATATTTGATTCCTCGTGATTATTTTTAGAGTAACTATAATGATGTATAGTATAAGACGCACATTGTGAAATAATAGCCTTTTACCTTATAGATAGATATATAGTAATATTATTATTATTTTCTGAATATAGACACGTCCAATGTTTAAAGGAAGGTGGGTTGACGCAGAAAAACAATGTCGATTGTACAAAACAAACCAGTAATCCTCTTTTGTTTTCATTTAGAACGGATTAAATTTCCTGAACCTATGAAATGTCATCATAAGTACCTATATTACTTCAACTTGTGATAATTATATAGGTTACCATGAGACAGTTTTTTTAAATACACTTATTGATACACCTGTTTCTCCCCTTCGTCGCTTTTGCTACTCACATTTAGGTATACATATAATTGCAATATTTTGAGTGTATTTATTGTTTATGGTCATTCTGTTACAAGAAAAGTGACTCAAATCACAATAGCTGAGAAATATCACTGTGGTATGGAGTCTAGTCTTACAAATGTATCTTGTTTTAAATACATTTTTGAGTATTTCCAAATATTTTGTAAGAAATATTTTACTAAATGAAGTTCATAAGAAAGCTATTATCATTCTAAAAAGTAATTTTTGAATACAAAAATTTAAATTTAAATTTTATTAATTGTAGTTTCTTTATGAAGTAACATGATTTCCCAAAGAATTCTAGTTTCTGATTGGATAGTTCGTTTTATTACGTCAGCAAATGTGTATTATATTTATTGATTGCTGTGTCATATTTATATATATATATAATTTGCGATAGTTTTGATTTCTAAATCTTTATATTTTACATTCTTTTTTATTTTAATTTACACCATTTTTACCGTTACAACAGGAAATTTCAAAATCAACACTTCCGGGGCAGTCTCAAAGAAAGTATCCATGCTGAAAACATCCGATGTCTTTGCAGACCTTCTTTAGTAAGTGTCAGCTATCATTTTTATATTTACGTATAAACCAACTAAGTTAGTTTTTCGAATATGTTTTATAATTTCACAGTACAGTAAAATTTAATAATTATAATTACCTATGGCTTCATAAAGCTGTGGTATATATTTTTTATTGATCTGAATGTATTATATTTATTAAACTATTAAAATATTTTAATAATTCCTCAACAACAAAAGAACTACTTACAAAAGTTTAACAATAGTATTCATATCGTATGTACATGTGCAAATTTCGTGCTGATTTTTTTAAAGTATCCATTTACTTGCCATTGGTGTATATTTTAAGTTTAAGTTGGTTACACGTTATTACAACAAACTTTTTTAATTTATTTTTTAGCAATATTTTCCCCGATAACATTGTTGGTGCCTGCATATATAAGGTAAATATTTTTATTAAAATAATCAATAATGTTGTGTTATATCTTTAAAATTAGGGAATCATTTTTTTGATTTTACAAAAATCACTTATAATTTTACCTTAAGTTTTCAGTTTCCTTTTATATGTACTATTTATTGTTATCGCATATTTGTGCTCATTTAAAAAGTGTCTGACTATTAAAAAAGCTACAATTTTGGTTTAGTCTTGATGTACAAGACGGTAGTTTTGTATGATACCTAAGGATTTTGCATAGCATCATTAGATAATTAAATAGTCGAAAGCATACTTGGTAGTTTTAGAAACTTAAAATGTTGACTTTTTATATTTTCCATGTTGTCCTCCAAAACGTGATACGAACCTAGATGTTGGATCCTACTACTACAGTGTTCAATGTTGTCATATCTATGGGTGTAACTTGGTGAATCATACTTGTGTTGATATACTGCGTGTACCCGTTTAATGATACCTACACACCATGTGATGCGTAGTAGCGTAGAAGTGGCGTGTAATTTTCCTGTAACTGCTTAGTGTTGTCGTGTTTGCGTTGCTAACAACAAACATAACTTTTCTGTTAAACAAATTGATTTAAACATCGATTACTTTGTACCATAGATATTGTACTATACCTACATCAACATCTTTTGATGTTTGATGTTTATACATCAAGATGTTTGATGTTTAATACAATATCTATGCTTTGTACAGGCCACTATGTTAACATACCTTGCTTTTTTAAATTAGAATGTGTATCAAAGAAACACACAACATTTTATAAACAAATACATCATAATATAAATTTACTAACTAATGAGAATACTAAATTTTTGGTCTTATATTTAGTTCGTCGAACCGAATTTCATCATTTAGACACACATTTCTATCCAACTAGATCGAACCGGTCCGTCGAAAAACATGATTGTGTAGACACTGCTTAAAACCGTAGTTATATGTTCTTTGAGTCAAAATGTTCATATTTATCGCACCTATATGTTCTACTTCTACCCCTGTGATATCTCCATTTCAGAGTCAGACAACTTACGTACAGAAACAGACGGAAAGCTTAGCCGCTGTTGCCTCCAATGCCACTGACAATGCCACCAAAGTCTTCGTCACGACCCTTCAGAGAAGCGTTATCAACAGTCCTTCGGTCAACATGATTGGTGCGTTGCTAGGAAAAATTTGACATGGATAATGTAATTTCCTCTTGCATATACGATGAAATTGAATTCGAACTGAATTTGTCTCTGTGATTGTCAAGAAATTAGTAATTTGATCGAATTTGCACGTTAATAAATACTTCCATTTATATTTAAAACTTTCATATGGTTTGGTTAGTCTCAAAGGGGTATCATTTGTATTTCTCATTAAGCAGCTATAATTTTAACTTTTGATTCCCTTTCAGATATATTGCCTTTTTGTACAAAACTAACTCTCAACCTTGACTTCATATATCAAAAGCAGTTATTAAATTAGTTGCGATGCTAGGATTTTGCTCTAATAGAGTTTAAACTCATTGCCTTTAAATGATCATCAAATGCAGTGATTCAGTTTAATTCTTGTAATTTATCGTCTAACATTTAAAATTATTGCAATCATGTGTACACTACTGTTAATAGTTTCATTTATTAAAGTTAGACAATTAAAAAGCTGCACATGTTATATGATACATGAATATTGTCATTTGTATATTTATTTACTCTTTTCCATCATATCAGAAACATCATTAACTGTGTTCTCTCTCCCATCCAGGCGTTCTCTTCTGCGCTTTTATCTTCGGAATGGCAGCTCGTCTTGCTGGCGATGATGGCATCCCTTTCCTGCGTTTCTTCAAGTCGCTTGCCGAGATTGTCATCCGAATCATGCGCTGGTTCATTTGGTGAGTTCCACAGTTTATAAAAAAAGAAGCAGCCATTAGGATAGTTATGCCAATTTTAAGTATATCGTGATTGTAAATTTTTATGGAATGAACTCAAACCATCATTTTATTAACTTCACTGTGACAGTTCGGAATACAACCCTTTAGCTTCTCCTGTGTTGCTTGCAATAAATAGTATAATTATAATAATAATAAACAGTATAATTTAAACTTACGCAATTTCCCCAATTACTTGAACACGGATTTCAATAAATAAGAGCAAATAATATATTTCCGTATTAGTAATCAATGGCTGTTTTTATGTTTTTTCGGAAATGTACACTACTCTATAATTATAATTATTATTTGTATGTGGAATCCTACTAGTTACTCTAATGACTAAAACGTAGACATCGCCTGTTATTTGTTCATAAACTGGGTTATATCAGATATCACAAATACTTCTTTGCATTTTTCTTAATCTGAAAATATTACTTCATTTAGTGTTTTAATTTATAAATTATCACCATGAAATGCCTTGCATTTTTTGCCAAAATGAAAAACTTTAAAAATAATTAAATTTATTATTAAAATCCACAAAAAATCACTTAGATAACTTTCAGTAAAAGCACTTATTTTTAGAAATTGTGTCCCGTTTGATTATTTCTGTTTAAAATTGAATTATTTTTCTTATTCATTCATTTGTGTTTTATAATTATTCATGTATTTTAAACTATTTAATTCCAAGTTGAAGATTAATTTCTACATTTATTT
Organism: Invenusta paracnida; assembly: GCA_036023295.1. NCBI lineage: Eukaryota > Metazoa > Platyhelminthes > Proseriata > Coelogynoporidae > Invenusta > Invenusta paracnida. Next base: position 1,336 of record JAYRBW010125868.1, on the reverse strand, counting down.
AAAATTAGTTACAATATTTATGTTTTCTTTTTATTGTAACTAAGTGATTTAAATTTTGTTCATGAATTTGCATTTATTATTTGTCATTAAAAAGTTTTATCTGTGAAATCACTCCAAGCCCATTTGTTCTATTTTTTCCTTGTGCGTTCATTGAGGACTGCTATACTCATTATACAAGAATATATATATACCTTCTCCTTTCCAGGCTGACCCCAGTGGGAGTGTGTTTCATGATCGCCGGCTCAGTGGCAGGGGTACGAGATGTAGCCAGCACCCTCTCCAAACTGGGTCTCTTCATTCTCACTGTGACGGTTGGACTGGCAATCCACTTCATCGTTATGAACCTCGTTCTACTGGCGGTCTCAAGGACCAACCCTCTCCGTGTACCACTTAAATCCTTCCGATCCTGGTTCATCTCCTTCGCTACCACTAGCCCGTGAGTTGCTTATCTTTGTCTATGGGGTATGGTTCTGGTTCAGAGGGTATACTTCTGTATCCTATGCATCAAAGATGGCTCCGTAGCGGTGTGTCAAGGAAAGGAAAGGAAAAGAATTATGTTGTCTATTTCAATTTCTTTACCACTACAGTTCATACCCAAAAATCGAAAAGCTATCTTGCAATAGTTGTCAATAGTTTGTCACAGATTTTATGAAAAAATCACCTTACCACATTCACATTATCATTTGATTTTGTATAAAGAGATTAAAGGTGATATTTAACTTAATCAACATGTTGATTAACCTTTTTTAACTTAATTTTTTTTTTTTTTGCAACATTTTTGTTCTTATAAAAAACGACTTTATTTTTATATTGTAATGCTACAACACTTCTTTCTACGTAAATTGTCATTTTATATTATTACGATAAGTTTTATTTTTGGTGTCCAAATAATTATATTCATTTATATACATATATATAATAGTATATTGTTTATCTCGGCTAAAGCATATACACTGCATTTTATTGTGATTATATTATATCGGTAATCTGCTCTTGATGGTAACTAATTTGGCACCAAATAATGATATCTGTTTCAGCCATAGTTTTCATTTAAAACAATACGATAATTCAACTATGCTTTTCCATTAAAAAACGTTATTCTTATAACAGTTATTTGTATTTCATTAATATAAACTACTGTTGTATTGCAATAGTTCTCTTCAGAATTCGTGACTTTAAAACCTAATATATATTTGACGATATATTTGTTCTTGTCTGATTTTTTGGTTAATTTAGTTAAATGTTAAATAAGTTTAACTTTGAATAATAAAAAGAAAACAAGCACAAGCTGCGTAGAAAGAATGAAATTATATTTCACAAATTTTCGGACTACAAC
>JAYRBW010125857.1:0-16539 GCA_036023295.1 Invenusta paracnida | reverse complement strand
GAGAGCCCATAAGTAATATAAGAAGGTACAACTTAAGCACAAGACATAACATGGAAGAACATAACATGTACATGAATATGTGAATATTAATATGGGTATGGACATGTGTATCAAGTGACATGAACAGGAAGAACATAAATGGTGTAAGTATATAAATGGATTTTGTCTATCTCCCCCAAGTCTTTGTGGGAATAAATGATATCAAAATAATATACAATAATAAGATCTCGACAACAGTGTTTTGTGCATTTGCAATGTGTAATATAAATTTCAAGAAACATAGCTCTTGTAAAGACACCATTTATTCTAATACTATGGTTTAAGATAAACGTGTACATATGTATAAATGTTTTGTTAATTTTATAATACATTAAATAATTGTTGTATAAAGTTTCTTCTTCTTCATAAAAAATATGTTAAATATATTAATGGATCGTATATATTTACATAAAAACATTGTTTATTGAAATTAGGTAGTAAAACAATGTATTTATGTTAAAATTCATATTTCAAATGAATTCAATATAGTAACCCTACATATGTATAGTCTATTTTTAGCCTGTTCATCCCGTAGCTCTATATATCTCTGGTTATAACTAATTAGTTATATAGATGGCTTGAATATACATGGCTTTATCTATTGCTCTTAGTCAAGAAATGCTATGGTAAAATGACGTCTAATTAAATACCGGTTTTCCAGCTTCTTTTTTATATTAAAATAAGTTATGCAGCCTCTTATCTTAAATATATTTAGCGATATTCGATATTCGATATTTGTGAATTTAGGTTTTGCTTTGCAAATGAAATCTTGTTTAGTGATTGTTTGAGGAGCTTGCTAAGTATTACATTAAATTTCGGCCTTCTTGAACAGAAGTGGGGTGATGCCTGCTCATGAGGCTCAATTAGAACAAATCGTCACTATCCAGATCTCCATCCTATCAAGCATGCTTCAATATTATATTCGAAAAATTCATATTTGTTTTATTCTAATTCTTACATTTATTGTGTCAATTAACGAAAAAATATATCCATTTTTTTATTGGATCCTATAAACGGAGTATCGCTCTTAAATATTTGTTATTTCATAATTAATAGAATATGTTATTTGGAATGAGCATAATGATTTACAAATAATGTAGAGACTTAATATTTTCAAACGGATGGTACTTTTGATTGGTTAAAATTATAAAACGTTATGAGCCAATGTTTTTTAAAACTTCTTAGGAATTTAGAATTACTACTGATTAAATTATATCTCAATTATCTTTATTTTTGTTTATATTCAGAAATGATGTCGAAATTGCAAGAGAGGACGTATGGTTCCAGTTATTTTAACAAAACCAACTCTGGAAATGATTACTTAATTAATTAGAAAAGAAATATCTGACATATTTTCTGTTCTGCGCAGAAAACGCTATTTCTTATCTGCAATTTACTCAAACATTTCAGTATCCATGTAGGCATTGAGCCTACAACAAAAACTAAATTACGGAAACATTTGGGGACTGCTTCACAGTTGATGTAAGTTGGACCTAATGACCAAGACTATCTGGCCAGACATATATGGGACACGATTTGATCGATCACCGAAAATGCTATAGACTGCAGGACGACACGATAGAATTAAGTAATGTGTCATAGTTTTTAAATATACTTCAAGGTCCGTCTTGCTCTAAATCCTCTTCCGGATAAAAAATATATTTGTCTGTTGTATTTGTGGCTTATGGTGAAAGTAGGAAGAATTATTCTTAATTTAGTGCATTATGTCTACTATATTTACGCTACCTCTTACATACCTGTATGACAACTATATTGCTCTAAATCCTCTTCCAGATAGAAAACGTATCTGTCTGCTATTGTAATTGTAACTTACGGTAAAAATAGGAAGAATTGTTCGTATTTTAGTGCATTATATCTATTATATATATTTACGCTACCTAATACACAACAATTACTATTACATATATTATTATTGATTGTTTGTTTGTTTGATCGACATATATTGTTTGTCACTTTTCTTATTTCAATACGAAATTTTTGTCATTACGTTATTTCAAGTAAAGCTCAATTTCCCCAAAATTATGAAGTATAATTTAATGTAAATAAGGATTTTTAAGTATATTCTAATAAGTTACTGTATTTCCATATAAATAAACCGTTACATTATACGTTATACAATCGAATAAAGGCATACTTTTAGTTATATCTTATAAAATATAATTTATAAGTAAAAAATTAGAATGAAATACTACTACTAAGTATTATCTAATTTCGACTAGTAAAATAACATAATAATTTTTAATTTGTCTTGCTCTGAAAAATCCAATTAAAACATGTAAATGCAGCCGGACAATATTTGTGCATAGCTGAAACCTTTGATATTTGCTTCAATTCAATATTATATCATAATAATAAGATTTTATTGATTAATTGATGTATATATATACGACAAACTTAGAGAAAAATAGAATATTTTAGACCTGGTTATCAAGTGAAAATTCATGTTTTACGATGAAACTAAAGAGAGACAGCAGATCGTCCCTCTTTTGGGAACTGTCCCTCTTGACACTTAAAAATCCATACAAAAGTATTTTTTACACCATCGGTAAACGCAACACTGTTACACAGATATTCATATAATGTTTGTATAAATTATAAATAAAATAAAAGTCACCAGAAATAGGTAGGACATCAGGAATAATGATATTAATTATATTAACACTAAAAATAGAGTTTACAAAGATTTATATACTGAGTACTAACTAGATTCAAAATGTTATAAAATACTTATAGTAGTAGGGTAGGGTCTAATCTAGCTCCACCCACGCACCCCCCTCTTCCCCTCCCCTCTACCCCTCACCCACGCACATCGCTCACGGACCTCTCGACCAATCAGATTCGAACAAAACTCTAATCAATGGAAAGGCTCTAAAAGTATAAACAAAACGCGCGCGTCTTTTTGTATATTTAAACAAAACTCTTGGCGCCAAATTCAAATTTAAAAGTTCGTAGGATTATGTGGCGCCAAATTTAAATTATTAAATACGCGAGAATATTTTAATTAAACGTGGAATTATGTACCAGTATTAAATCGTATTTAAGGGGAAAACTTACTGAAACACCCATATGTAATACTTTTCTATTAATCAAAGGCAAACCATAATCACGCAGCAATTATACATAGGTTACATAAATACTACTTGTTTTTAAATGTCAGTAGTATAGCTATGTATAACTGTATTTGAGAAAATTAATAAATTGCTAAATAATATAACTTAACTCCTAAATGATTCCTATTTGAATGCTAAAAATACGCTAAACTCCTAAATTATTCCCTTAATGTATGCTTAGAGTTCCCTATTGGTATGCTAAAAATACGCTAAACTCATAAATGATTCCATAAAAGTATGCTAAGAGTTCCCTACCGGTATGCTAAAAATGTCCTAAACTCCTAAATGATTCTCTAAAAGTATGCTATGAGTTCATTAACGGTATGCTAAAAATGTACTAAACTCCTAAATGAATTCCTTAATCTATGCTAAGAGTTACCTAACTGTATGCTAATGATATGCTAAACTCCTAAATGATTCCATAAGACCATAAGTAAAAAAATAACAAGTTATCCATGAAATATATATTCTGTTAATACAAGCAAGAATTATGGAATCATTTAGGAGTTTGGCATATCTTTATCATACAGTTAGGGAACTCTTAGCATAATTTTAGGGAATCATTTAGGAGTTTAGCATATCTTTAGCATACAGTTAGGGAACTCTTAGCATACATTAAGGGATTCATTTAGGAGCTTAGGACATTTTTAGCATACCGGTAGGGAACTCTTAGCATACTTTTAGGGAATCATTTAGGAGTTTGGCATATCTTTAGCATACAGTTAGGGAACTCTTAGCATATATTAAGGGAATCATTTAGGAGTTTAGGACATTTTTAACATATCGGTAGGGAACTCTTAGCATACAATAAGGGATTCATTTAGGAGTTTAGCATATTTTTAGCATACCAATAGGGAACTCTAAGCATACATTAAGCGAATAATTTAGGAGTTTAGCGTATTTTTTAGCATTCAAATAGGGAATCATTTAAGAGTTAAGTTATATTATTTAGCAATTTATTAATTTTCTCAAAATACAGTTATATATAGCTATACTACTGACATTTAAGACAAGTAGTATTTATGTAACCTATGTATAATTGTTGCGTGATTATGTTTTGCCTCATATTAATTGAAAAGTATTAAATATGGGTGTTCCAGTAAGTTTTTCCCTTAAATACGATTTTATACTGGTACATAATTCCACGTTTAATTGAAATATTCCCGCTAACTTTTAAATTTGAATTTGGTGCCACATAATCCCGCGCACTTATAAATTTGAATTTGGCGCAAAGAATTTTGATAGACAAAAAGACGTGTTCTTTTTATACTGTGCGAGCCGTTTCATTGGTTGAAGTCTTGCTCGATTCTGATTGGTCGAGAGGTTCACGGGTGATGTGCGTGGGTGAGGTGCGTGGGTGAGGGGGAGAGTTCGTGGCACTCCTTCCCTACTACTGAGATATTTTATTTCTTTATTATTAACATTTAAGATAAGTGTATATAAGTTTTCGCCTTAAATATGATTTTCCGCGTTTAATTAAAAATTTTCCCGTATTTAATAATATCATGATGCATCCAAAATTTATAATTCCCTCGTAATTCGAATAACACGCGCAATTTTTAAGCTGCTAGGAAACAAATCTTTTTCATTTATTTTTGAAATTCCCGCGCACGTTTAAATTTGAATTTGACCCCACATATCCATTCCCTATCATAGCCTCAAAAGGATTTGATTGGTCGGGAGGGGAGGAAAGGGTTGGGGGATAGCGGGTGAGGGGGAGGTAGGGCGTTGATATGATAGCATATCTATTATACATAGATATGATAATGTAAAATATATTGCGTGTTAAAAGATTGGCCATATTTGTTTTTATAACACGTGCAAAATAGGTAGACCTACTGTGCACCGGTTAGCACCTGTGCTGTTTAAAATCAAATAAAATACATACTATTGATTGATTGATACGTATTATTGATTTCTAGATGATTAAACTTTCTGCCTTCTATGAGACAAAACGCTTTTTTTCTGCTGATTTTAAACAAGTAAAATAAATGTGTGCTAAAATCTGTAACTGAAACCATTTACTTTTGCATAAAGTTGTACAATACATATGATTTGTTTATTGACAGAGCGAATATTTGTTTTGTAAATATGCCCTATAGTAAAAGTTATTAAATAATAATATGATATATATTAATCATTTGTACAGTTTTTAAATTGTTACTAAAGATATGAAGTATGAATATCTGTTTCCTTGCTTGATTGTAGTATGGTCGGCCCAGAGTGTTGTGCTAATAGTATGTTTAATACTACTCCTGTTGGCAATTTTCTTCGGAGTTGTTTTTGGAAGGTGAGTAACAGTTATTAAGCATTATTTAATCTCATCATATTTTTATTTTTATGGCTGTATCTAGCAAAAGTACTGTTTTCTATTCTTTTTTTAATATTTCATCAAATGGAGTTTGTTGTGTCAACATTACGTATAATACCGAGTGCCAATTACTTATCAAACAAACAAACAAACGTAATGTTATTTATTATGGTTTTTACTTAACTAAGCCAATAGAATTATTTTAATCTTTTAACAGCGTTTTATTTAATTATTAACATACATACCTATTTGAATTCACTAATATTGTTCTAACTTATTCGAAAACATGTGATTACGTTGTAAAATCAATTATTAAGTTAAAAAATACTTTAAGTATATAATTTGATAATTTCATTAACAAAATTGTTACAAATTTATAATTTTATATAATATATATATCTGAACAATTCTCATATTTTTCAGTCGTGCTTGGGATGAAAAAGTGTAAGTAATGCACATAACTAAAAAGTGATTAAAAAAAGTAATTATATATTGATATAATGTATAAATCAACTGAGCTTTTCAAATGATTCCAAGTTATCTATAATTTGTAAGAGTTTAAAAATCGGACCGAAGACAGCTAAATGCACACTCTGATTGCGCTAATATACAAATTTATACATAATTTATAAATACTGTATTCCTATATAAATTTATGATTATTTCTAATTTACTAAAAACTGACATTAGCTATATTCATACCACTTTTCTGCAGTTTTCAAATAAACAATTGGAGCAATAAAAAGTCTCCGAGCCTATTTTACCTAACATAAACGTTTTTAAACTTTAAGCGCATTCGCTGGCTATACACTCGCAGGCAGGTTGTCACATAGCCACATGCTAGAAATGCACATTTTTTGTTATAAAAGACTGAAAGATACTTTATTTATATAAGAAATGCCTATCTGTCTCGAAATCGATGAAATTATGATTCGAGTACTGTTGAGCAGCATTTAATAAATAACGAAGCACAGTAAAATATGTTTTCTTACATAAAACAAAACAAAAAATTTACGATATTTTGTGATTTAAAAATAATTAAAATTAAAACATTTTTCAGCTACATTTTTAGTTAAGTTTTTATTTTTGACAATTTTTTCAATGGAATATGTGAAAAAACATCTTTGTTGAACTATACAAGCAATGGTTTGAAACACTACTTAACTCGGAAGTATAATTGAATATACTATAAATGTTTTAAACTACTCAAACTGCTATTAAAAATTTATTTCAAAATCATGAAGCGAACTTCTTGTTATATACACGTATTATTACAGAAAATATTCGGAGTTTTTATCATTTCATTATCTCTTTAAACATGATATCAAGAGATATCCGACTTGGATATTTTCTATGTATTGTCGTTAAATAAAATATTATTATTATTATTATTAAACATCATTTTAAACATCATATTTCAAAATAAATGTTTACTCTTACGCATAAACGTACAATATAAATTAACAACTATTTTGTCGAACATTTCAGAATCATTTAAGACGTAATTGGTTATTAATATTATTAATTTTATTGTAAATTATACCATATATATTTTTTAATTCGTACAGCGATAGGGGTAAGTTGCAAAGAGTTATTGCTATTGTTAATTTTAATATTATTACTGTTAACAATTTTCTACATTATAAAAATATATCAATATATTCTTATTAAGATTTAATTAAATAACATAATTTTTGGAAGGCCAGTAATACTTACTACCAATTAACTTCATTAATGAATATTTGTTGAAAATCGACTTTGTTATCATATTTTGGTTTTGTGATATTTTTTAAATTTAACATTGGTATATATATATTCCAAATTTTATAAACAATGCAATACACTTTAAATTAATTGTATGATTTTCTCTTATATAACAAAATAATGTTAAAGTAATAATTATACATTTTATTATCAAAATATGTATTTTAAAATAATAAATATGACCTAATTATATCAAGATAATGAGCTACTTTTACTCAATTAATAATTGGTACGAAATAAACAATAACATTCTTTCATTCCCAATAACAACTACCGATATCAATATTTCAGATAAACTGGCAAAGTTTGGCGTTCTTTACGCCACAAGTATTACATTTTCCGACTCTGATGAAGACGAACCAACAAAAAAGAAAATAACAGCAGGCGCGACAATTCGAAATTTCCATATCAGACATGACTCACGGAAGACTAGTATTTTTACAAAGCCTCCACACGATGGATTGAGTACGTTTACCAAGCCTCTTGTGGGGAAGGATTTGGTGAGTCTGTTAGCGCCACACTGGAATAGGGCAGAGAACTTAAGGGAACAAGATGCGACACAGTCTCAGCATCAGGCTTAATCAGATATAATAGATTAAAAACATGATAACATGGCATAATTGAAAATCAAGGAAATTCTGCTAACTACCTAGCTATACATGATATTTCTGACATAATTATAAAATATAAATATATATGTATATACTACACTACTTTAAACATTATTAGTAGTATATAGTAAAAATATAGTTATTTTAGTTAAATTAAATTAATCAAATGACGTATTTTTCAATCTACTATTTTTGCACGTAATCCGGCAAATACATTTAAAGGTTTTATGCGCTAATTGGATAGGAGGTTCCATTTTATAGTCAGATTATAATTCTGAACTTTATCTCATATACATACATATACATATTATACATTAATAACATGCGATATAGAGCCTATTTCATCCATATGTACAATATATATTTATAGATTTATATACACGTATTATTATCTTTATTTATCACAATGAATTAATGCACATATTGGCAAAGCAATTATATATTTAGTTTTAATAAAATATAGACTATTTTTGTAATAAAATGTACATAGTTTACAGTGTACTGTATAGTCTAGTATGAGTATATATATGTATATTTTCTTGTAAAGTGTAACAAAATAAATAGTTTTAAGTGTACTAAAATAGCTTTTTTGTTTTCCTCTTAAAATTATAGTTATAATGCGCGCCTAATTGTATTATATAATCGGTGTAAAGGAAAATATTTCCGACTCATAAAATGTAAAAAAAATACTAATAGGTAGGTAAAAAATACTGAGCCATCGACAAAATATATAAACACATAATAGATGTGCCAAGATATTTTTTCGCAAATATAAATAGTAAGTCAATTACCCCCAGAGCATTTTTTTCAATTTTCATTTTTTTTTTTAATTGAAGATTTTATATAGTTTTTTTCTTTTAATTGGTAAAAATTACAAAAAAAATCAATTATTATTTTTTATTATTTCTAACAATTTTTCATTTTTAGACTCATGTTTTTTTAAATTTAAGATTTTAAAAATATACTCTGGAGGGGATGGGAGTAATTTCCTACTAATGTAAACTTTAACAAAATCACAAATCTGTGAGTTATTTTATATTACTAATTTTTAAATAAAAGGGAACAAAATAAAAATGTCAGTATTTTTGTCACATGAAAAAAAAGAAATTTCAATATCTGATTTTGTTTCTAAAATGGTAATGTAATTTTTTTCAGTTGCTAAAAGAATTGATTCAGTAGCTTCAGTAGCTAATAGGATTTCAGATGCTGTTAAGAAATCTAAAGAATTAAAACAACTAAAAATTTTTCAAGAAGTACAAAATAAAAAAATAGAAAATAAGTTAAAAAAGAGCGAGAAATTCAACAACTAAAAATCGTATGGTTGGTGGTTTAAAAAAATATGAATTGTATTATTATAATAGAAAAGATATTATAATTTAATGTATCGTCATCTACATTTTCTGCTCGTAATCTAAATGCAGGATGAGGAGTAATTACATTTAAACTTAATAATACTGCTTCATTTCTTTTACTTTCAAATGCTTTTATTAAATGTGGATTTGAAATTAGTAGTCAAGCAGCAATGCTTTTCCAGCTAATACAATTACATGAGAGCATAATTTCTTCCCTAAATTATTTCAAACCATGACATTAAGTGCAGGAAGTAATCAAATAGAAAATATATCAGAACCAGGTACTTTCAAATAGCATGTTAAAAAGTGTTTTATATCCTAAAGGTTATAATAAAATTATTGTTTGGATTCCAGATATTGGTAGGATGGTAATATTGTTGATGATCTTGCTTAATCAGTCGCTGGTCTCAAAAAAGCAAAATATGATATCTACTAAAATTGCACGATTAAATAATAAATCATTAAATAAAGGATTTTGAGAAAGAATAAATTTATAAAATATTAATGTAATAGGTGGATCAGCAGGTAGCAGATCAAAGATATGGTAATACTATCGGGTAATACTTCATCCTCCTTTTGGTTTCTTGATCAAAAGAAAATAACAATTAATCTTTCCTATCAATTAACTATGACAAGAAAACATTATGATGCGGAAATATTTTCTGGTATCTCAAATGCAAAATTAGTAAATACAAAACAAGAACTACATATTCCACAAATTACACCATTTATTGAGATATAAAGTAAATTACCTAAAACTCTTTCTAAAAGTATTAAATTCACATATCTTAAAATAAATACATTCAACACAAAAATTACGAAACAAAAATATGATTGGCAAATTGTTAATACTTCCAATACTCCTAGATATATTCTAGTAGAATTATGGATTGAAGGAAATAACACAGCAAGTTCAAAAATTCAAAAATTACGAAAAGGTTACTTAAGATTAAATCAAGATAGTTATCCTCAAGAATCAATAAATATTGGACCAAAAAAGTTTCAATATTACAGATGCATATTATTATTATAAATAATTATGTCACACATTTGGAATAGTATCTCAATTTAGTTCTCTTCAGTATTATGATAATTATCCTATTTTCTGTTTTGATGTTTTAGCTCATGCAGAGAAAATAACTAAGAATGTTATTCAAATAAATATTAATCTTGAAAAAAATACATCAGCTGCTCTAAATGCATATTAGAAGAATCAGAAAATATTATTAAAGTAAGTGATGGTAAAATGAATAGAATAGCATTGTATATTTTTATGTAAAAATGAACTATTCAACTTTAGAAATAAAATAAAATAATATTATTAAAATAATAAAAAAATGGATATGTAACACATAAAGGTACAAAGGTATATTTAACAAAAGAAAGATTATCTGAATTACAAAAAGAGCAAGACAAAGAAGGTGGTATTCTTCCTTTTCATGCTTTAATTCCTTTAATATTTGGTGATATTCTACCAGCAGGTGCGACGTATGGGGGAATTACAGGAGGAGTTAACGCAGCTAATGACAAGGCAGCAGCAGAAAAAATACTAAAAGAAACAGAAAGACATAACAAAGAATGAGAAAGAATGTTTATCTTAAAACCAAAAAGTGGTTAAGGTATAGATGAAATACTTTGTAGGTACTATAAAAGATTTTGGAGAGAACTTTTGCAGGAGAAACAAAGACATCAGCCAAAGAAGGATTAACATTTATAGCAGATAAAATACATGTAGAAAAACAAGGGAATGGATTATTTCTTCGTCCATATAAAGCAGGTGAATGATTATTTTTAAATTCAAAAAAATAATTTTGTCGAAACTAATATTTCGCCATAGTAATATTTCCCAAAATAATCCTATGTTAATTTGTTTAATTGGAGGACCAGGAAGTGGTAAAACACATCTACTTTTTAGAATGCTTACAACTCCAAAAATACTAGATCATAATAATATTCTAATATACACAACTATTACTAATCAATATTGCAAAAACCTTTTATTAGGTTTAAGTTATCTAGATAAACAAGATGTACAAAATATTTTAAATATTTATGATGAAGATGAGGAGGTACAAGAATAGCCAATATTTGATTTACTCAATGAAAAAATAAAACAGGTAAATCCAGAAAGAAAACAAACTGGATTTAAAGTACAAATTACAAGAAATGGGTATTATCTTAGAATGGAAAATATTGATCATACTAAGAAGAATCTTAATGTATTTCATGATTATGTAACTAATAAAAACCAACAACTACAACAAGTATATTTTATAAAAGGTAGATATATGAATAGTCGTTGTATCTAACAATCTCAATATTTATATGGATTGGATAGATCTTTTATTGAAAGAATGCAAATTGTCTTTTTATTCTTCTCACTCAATGAATTAAATGTATGTCAAATAATTCAAGGCGTAAATATTGGTATAGAGAAAGATGAGTTTAAAAAATGTGTAAACAATAGGGGGTTAACCTGGATAAGTATAAGTATATATTTGTAAATATTCGTAAGTCAGTAAATGATAGAATAAAAATAAATATTTTTGAAATTGAAAATGTCTAATTATGCTAAAAAATTAAAATAATTAATTGGGAGTAGAAAATTATTTAGTAAACAAATATATGATAATAAATTAATAAAAGTAGGAATAGAAAAAAACACGGAACAAATGTTCAAACCTATCACTACTGATAATTAATTAATAACTAGTAAATAAAATGATCAAGCTCAATTAGCAGCTGAATGAAATAAAGAAATTGTACAAAGAAATGTTATTGAAATTGAGAGAAGTAAAATTCTTCAACAAAAAATATATCACGCTATTCAAAATTGTAACCAGGAAGCAGTTAATATTTATTCAGACGCTTTATTAAAATTAGATCGAATACAAAAAGGTAATTTAGATCAATTTGAAGCAGATAGAAATGAAACAAAAATATTAGAAAATAAAGTTTGTACATTAAAATTAGATGAAGAAAAGCTAAATGTATAAGAAAATGTTCGTAAGAAAATAAACAGATGCTTTATTTTATAATAAAACAACTTCTCTTCAGGCTGGATTGAATGAAAATAAAACTCAATTATACATATGTTATTCAACTCTTGGAATATTATTTAATGAAAATAATCAAATGTTTATATATAGTGAAAATAATAGGTACTAAAGAGAGATTTCCTTTAACTTCTGGGTAAATTATATTTTTAAATGGTTGTCCAATAGAAAATGAAAATTATAATGATCTTAATGGTTATTATACTTTAATTTCAAATACTGGCAATTTGAATTCAAATAAAAGAACAACTACTTTATTAGTTGAAAAAATAAAAATTATTAAATCAGAAGTATCTAAAGCAGATGGATTAGATAAAGAAAAAGAAAAAGAAACAATTATAATTCCAGAATATCTTAACGAATTATGAGAAAGATTAAAAGTTTTATTGTCTGCTTATAAAGAAGGTCATAATAATTCTTATAATGAAATTAATGTTATTTTTCAAAAATACTAGAAAAGAAACAAATTTTATCTTGTAGCTTATAAATCAATATTAAAAAGTATATCTTTTTAAAAAGTAAAAAAAAATTGAATATGCATTACAACCTTTGATCACTAATATTTCAAATAAATATGAAGAATCTTTTATAATCACAAGAAAAGTTGACAATTTATCCGTTAGGTTATTTACACCAATTGAACTTGATACTAGTAGAAATTATAAATTAGGATTCAAATACTTAGCTGTTTAAAATATTATAACAAATAAAGATACTACAAATAATACAATAAAATATTCTAAAATGTCGGCCCACCTTGGGTTACTAAAAATATTCCAACTGGTTGTTATGTGTTAAATAAAATAACAAGTTATATTTATGATACGAATTTATAATTCACACCAAATATTCCAGCTAATAAATTAACTTTAGAATTGAAAAATAATTATCAAGTCAATTACCGTTAGGTATGAAAATAATTGAGAATGTAAATAGTCCAATTTACCATCCTTTAAATACACATCAAATAAAATATATTAATTTAAAAATTGTAGATAATAATAATAATCCTATTAATTTTGGAGATGAAATAATTACTATACAATTAAATTTAAAACAAGTTTAACTTTCTATAAACCATACTCTAATTCTGTAAATACTCTTCCTTGATCTTTACCATATGGTATTGTGTTAAGTCCATTATATATTATCAATCTCTCACTATAAAAACAACTCAATGCTTATATAGTTACTTTTTGTAAATAGATATTATGTTTTTTAGAATTAATTTGATAGTTATCTTTTATAATTATTTCATTATCAAATATAATGCTCTTTTATATTATTGAAATTTAAATACTTTTTATTTCTTACTTGATTAATTCCTTTGCATTTTCTTATTTTTACAGCATTAATGTAATATTCTTTTCCTTCAGTTTTATAAGAATAGCATTTTGATTTTGGGAATATTATTTCAGACATTACACTTCCTCCTAATTCATCTTTATATTTTTCTATTACTTTCTTATTGTCTTCATTAAATAAATTATGCTCTTTTTTTAAATTAATTGTATCTAATTAATTTAATATTTTATTTTTAATATCTTCATAAATATCTTCTGTTTTAATCTTTATAAAAAAACAATCAGTATCAAATCGAATTACTTATCTATTATCATATCCCAAAAGTAGGAATTACAGTATTATAGAAAAAATCATACATCAGTAATTTACTTAAACCGAAAACAGATCTCCTAAATAAATTGGTTTAATAAGATATATTAATAATATATTCATAACTACAAAATTATCATCTATAAATTCAATTCCTTTAAAAATAACTCTTGGTGCAATTCTTTTAGCCGATTTAATATCACAAACTAAATCGGCTTTAACTCTTCTTGAAATATTTTCTATTGTTTTTCCATAGAAAGCATTATTTAATAATTTAAAAATATCTTTTTCAAAATCTGTGTTCGCTTTAGTTCTCATACATAGTATTAAAAGCAATATTATATTTTAATCAAGCATTTTCAGAAAATGAAATTATTTTATGAATTCTCTTTATTTTAATTACTTATATTAAATGGAAATCTAATATTCTACGATGAATTGTATACCATTCTTTATAATTTAAATCTAATATTAATTTCTTATGATCAAATAATTTTTCATTATTTTTAGTTAAATATTGAGTTTTATAATTAGATAATTCATGTTGATTAATACTTCTTTTTTCAGATAATAATGAAAATTTCAAAGAAGCTTTCTTTACATACCAAGGATATTCCAAATTACATTCTATAAAACATCCTACAACCTCTTCTCTATTCATTTGAAAATTATTAAACCAATTTTCATCTCGCCACAAAAAATATTTAATTAGTAATTTCCTTATTTGCATCTTAATATGTAGTAAATAATTTTATTGATTAGTTGCTTCTTCTAATTCTTCTCCAGTTTATTTAATATTTGCTTTTACATATCTACATCCTAGTACTCCTGTATATATCCTCTATTGGAATTTTCAATGATGAATAACATATCGTAATCTTATAATAATTCTACTTTACTTTAGTAAATTGTAATCTACATTGCCAAGTTAATCCATAAGTAGAATAACAATAGCAAGGATTAGTTTCAAAATGTATAAGAAGTGATTAATAAATTTTTCAAAACAATTAGCTAATAAAACAATATCTGATTTTAAACATTAATTATGGTAATCTCTAAATATTTTACCATACATTTTGAGCATGAATATAATCTTCTTTCGAAATATCTTCTTTTTATAATATTAAGTACCAATTTTTCTTTTCTGTTAAACTTGTTTGTTCAACTTTGTATTTCCAATTTTCATCTACCCAATCATAAGGATAACACCCTTTCTTTTCTAATAATTTAAATTGTTCAGAATTAGGATATTCTTTTCTTAATATTTCTTTTTATTTTCATTTAATGATTTTTATACATTACTTAAACTACTTTGAAAAATCTTAAACTATCTAAAAGTGTAATTCTATTTTTTTTTGTTTTATACTAAATGAAATATATTTTTCTGTTGTTTTTCGTAAAAATTGAAATGTTGAAGTATAGCTATTCGAAATATTAACTTTAATTAATAATTTCTCCATTTCTTTTTTAAAGAATATTGTCATTTTCTCTTAAAATATAATTATTGAGTTGTTCATTTATCCAATTTTTTTTCAAAAATTCAAATAATTTACATATTTACAATTGTAAATTATTTACATTTAATTTATGAGGTTTACATTTTTCAATTTTTCACAATTCTTTAATAAATAAATGAGAATCATATTTAGATTAATTGTGAAAATATACTAGTTTAAATTTACTATTTTCCCCTTCATCAAAATTGCATTGAGAACAAGATATACCTCTTATTTTTTTATTAATATGAATCATCAATGCGGTCAATAAAATGATCAATTGTTTTTTGTTTGAAATAATAGCAACCATTTTCTTTATTTTTATTCATCAATCTATCTCTAACTTCTTTCGTTATTTTTTCTATTGGAACATTATTTTCAAAGAAAGATTCTAAATACATATAATAAAATTTCATATAGTTTAATAATCAATTTAATATGATAATTGTCTCCTTCATATGTAAAATGTTGAGATTTAATAATATTTTCATTTTCTGACGAAATATAAAATCCTATAGAATTTTGTGTTTGTTTATGTTATAGTTTTGTAGATATAGAAGATTCTAATTCATTTATCTTCTTTTATGACATGCTTCAAAATCAGCATAAATTATAAATGGAATTTTTTACTTAAAATGGTGTTAAAATCAATAATATACATTATTATATATTAATATATTTTAGTATTTCTATATATGAGAATATATATATATAAATTATTAGAAAAGTATTTACTTCATTTGTTGTATCTAAGCCATAGCTATCAAAAAATGTTATGTTAGATTCATTTTTATATGATGCGAAATGATGTACACCTCTCTCTTTAGATTCATGTATGTTTATAATTTCGTCTCTCATACAAAAATAAAAAGATTAATATTTATTTCTTTTGCCCATTTAATCAATTGAAAATTCGTAGTAGTATCTATTCTATATTTATTTTAAAAGTAATAAAAAGTAAGAGTCATATTTTCAGATATAATATAAGTAAATAAAAATTCCAACGGCGTTGGACAAAATGACGTCTTAATACTATAAATAGAGTCTCACACTCGTGGGACAAGATAAGTACATTCAATAAAATATTATGTAGCTTCAACAAAAAATTATATATGACAACGTGAAGCTAAACTTAATAAAGTACATATAGTATAAAACGTTTTGA
>JAYRBW010125846.1:0-16539 GCA_036023295.1 Invenusta paracnida | reverse complement strand
TTATAACAATAAAGTTCCCCAAAGTATATTCCTGAGATGCTCTCTCCTGCATTCTAGGTCTTAAAACCTCAAAAAATGAATTTATAGGCAACGCTCCCGCGTAGCCATGGCGCCCCCGGCCGGAGATTGTTAAATACATAATTTTTAAAATCATAAAAAGAGGCCCCGGCCCACTCTTGTTGAGCTTCCGAGGGCCCTGAAAAGAGGGGGGTATAATTACTCTATAGTATAATAACATTCTTAAACAATGTTACGATATCTATGGTGAAATTCTTTAAATGATCCTGCCAAGTGAATTTATTACTGTGGGTTATGAAAACTAGTGTCGAAATAGACGAATTGTTGATATGCGTAACGCGAATTGCTAAAAGTATTGTCTATGTAAAGTATAGGATTTTTATCGGGGAATTAATTTATGTCAATATATTTCGAATTCTACTGTAATATATGTAGCTATTCCTTTAATAATGTAACTTTTGAATTGTAGATATTAATTTTTCTATAAAACCAGATGTACATTACTATCAATATTAAATAAAATGTTATTCATTCTAAGCACATGACATTTACGAACAAATTCGTTTGATATTTTTTATACTTTATGCATTTTGGAAGCTTCATAAAAACTATATTCAACAGAAATATAAAGCTTTTGTATCATGTCTCTCATGGGATGTAAATGCACATATAAATCAGTCTGACAAACATTACATGTATTTAACAAATATACAGATTTGATACAATAATTATGTGACTTAATAATGGAACTCGTCATATATGGTGAAGCAAAATTAAAAAAATAAAAGTAGATTCAGAACCTTGTAAAAAATAAATAATTCATATCTTTTTTACTACTCATATTAAATGTTAGTAGCATTAAAATTAGATCATAAAAACCTTCGTTATAGGTTTTTCTATTCAAATTAGTATGAACAAGCAAATTAGATAAAATATAATGGAACGTATATGAAATTTTAACTAATCAATGCACATCAAATTTAACAAAGGTAATTCATATCTACAAGCTATATTGTTACAATTGAATCTAGGAAATTAAAATTGTACATGGGTATTTTAATTTAGTCAAGTTTGTATTACCATCACCAATGATACTGTTATTAATACGTCCAACTGTTGACCTTCCAGCTTATATTAGAAGTAAAGGAAATAGAAAATTAATATATTTAAATTACTATTCAGTAGTTACATGTGAAGGTAATTTGGTAAATACATAAATGCACTTCTTGTAATGCGTATGCCCATCGTGAGAGTCTGTGAAATACTGATATTTATGCTCAACCCAAATTACATTCTAATACCT
Source organism: Invenusta paracnida (assembly GCA_036023295.1). Lineage (NCBI taxonomy): Eukaryota > Metazoa > Platyhelminthes > Proseriata > Coelogynoporidae > Invenusta > Invenusta paracnida. The sequence continues at coordinate 15,218 of JAYRBW010125846.1, read as the reverse complement.
ATATATATATTTGCATTTGAAACGCGTTCGCAACGCCCAAATTATATTAATTTTACCACATAAAATATATAAGTAACTTCAGGTATTGGTCCAATTTGAATGAAATTAAACGAATTTAAAACTATGTGAATTCGTGTATATAAAACGCTTTTTAATTTAGTTACCAATGTGAAACTTCAAGTATCTAAATTTCAATTTTATACACACTCATTAAGGGGTCCCGGAAAAATTAATAGTGGGACATATTAGCGTCGGACGACGTTAGGGTGGGTAGGTGGTTTGGGGGCCCGACGTTAATTTGTGCTTAAATTGTCCGCACTTCGTTTTATCATATCCCTTGTTTTATAAGGTAAAGAACATACTGTATTTGATTACTATATAAATATAGATAAGGTTATTAATCTTATGTAATGTACAATTGATATGACGTTGGGATTTTTATTATTTTCGTTCGTTTTTGTTAGAGACGTAGTTTTTGTTATCGGTACATACTATTTTTCCAAGCGGGATACACTATTTATGATAGATATTTTATTTATGATTATTATTCATAGCCTATTTGTTTTTCAATACTAAAAACTATTTTTCCACAGAAATTTTCATTTCATACTAATATTTATAAAAACACTCCCTCCCCCCTACCTTGCGTACATAATAAATAAATTACCCCAGGCAACTGACACTGATCGAATTGGCCACCCGAATGGGTACCCAGTCTAAACTGTATAATTTATTTTTGGTCATAAGGCATACAAAATGAAATCCGACGTTAAGCTGGGGTGGGTAGGTGGTTTTGGTCTTAACGTCGTCCGGCGCTAATATGTCCGACTATTAATTTTTCCGGGACCCCTTACAAGCTTTCATAACAGAACACATATGAGGTATTAAACCAGGAACTATAACTCTAATATATTATCTGACAGACACGAAATTAACACAGGGTAAAATTTTTGTCATAATAGTTGAAAAAACATTTTGACAAACAATGACACGTCAGATTTTGATTTTAAATCTATAGATACACATGTGAGATATTGAACCGACAACGACCATATTCTCATTCTGTTTTATGATGTTTCATTTAGAATTATGAATGCAGGCAAACAAAAATTAATACTTGTAAACGTCCATTTTGTACTTGTGATATTCTCATTCTGATTTACAAAGTCCAATTCGGAAGTTTGATTGTAGACGTACTGACTCTATTGATTTTAAATTTTCGTAGGCGTCTCACTCGGAAGTTTGATTGCCTCATATTGAACGTTATGTGTCCCATTGGGATATGAAAAACTTATATTAGTAAGTATTTGATATTATATAAAGTTATAACTAAATTTATTATAATGCAATCATTTACGTATTAATATTATTTTATATATAATATATTATTATTTTTCTCTATTTTTGCTTAAAATGTCTGTCTTTTACATGAAGTAGATTATATGTATAATTTCAGATAATGCTTATAGTACAAGAGGAGTATTAAATAAACATTTTTAAACAATTTTTCTTTCGAAAAAGCTTGCTTAATATATAGGGAGATTAAATTAAAATATTCTTGTGTAAAATATTTCCAATGAATTAATAAGCTGTTGCTTAAGTTGGTGTCTTCAATATACCGGCATAATGCATTATTATAATTAAAGTTATCATAAAGTAAATCATTCCATTAATTGAACATTTCCTCAAGTTTATTGTATATACAAATTTATACCAATAATCTTTAAAAAAAAGTATGTATATATAAGATCATTTTTATTCTGAGCACATAATGAAAATCTGTTCCTACTTTATTTATTTATTTTATACCAAATATTTATATCGAAAAGGTACATTATGTATAAAATATTTCATACCATCTTTTGTTCGATCATGTTTCATTATATATATCTTCAAAAATGAAATATCTGCTCCTTGGAATGTATTCTTGATGCCAACTATATTCTTTATAATCTTTAAGAAATTACAATCTTCGCGAATAGGCGTATATATTCTAGGGTGTGGTCCCAGTTGTTTCAAATAGCACCTGGGAAGAAAAAGACATCACCCTAATACATTCTTAACTACGTATCTAAAGGGTATATAGGTAAATACTGTAATCGAACTGTTTACACATATATACGCAAAATAATATGAAGATATATCGTCTTGCAATATTGTGCTGCATAACATGTCTAACCTATTCGCATATATGTATGCATTTCTGAAATATTTTGGCGGGACAATAGAGGAGTGCATCTAGACAGAGAGGTAAGAATAGATGTAAATCTTGAACACTTTGATTTTTACAGATTACTTCAGCTGTAGATTATATAAGTATAAAGGTAAATTATTAAAATTGTCACAGAAAATATACTTCTTGACCAATTATGCACTTAATTGTTCTTTATTAGAAGACAAAACACAGTTTGAAACAGTTTATAGGCCAATATGATAGAATGGGTGTGGTATTTTCTCGTATGGAGCTATTTCTGTTATACTTCTTAACGGAAAAATATAAAATTAGTGGATACTTATCGGTAATATTATTTTTTTATAAAATGTAAAAAAATTATAAATATACAAAACTGTCTTCTTAAAATAAATTATGTATGTATTATATTGACTGTTGCTTGAAAACATATTTTATATTTACAAAAAAATTTTAAGCTAGTCTTTCATTGATTATCCTGAATAATATTTAATTTTTGAATGGATACATTTTTAGTATCTCAATTTAATCTGTTATTAGAACTCTACAATTTTATAATTGCAGTGCTAAAAAAATATGGATAACATTAAATTATACTCATAGACACCAAATATATCTATTTTCATGCTGCATATAATTGCAAAGATATTGAAGTTATATTATTATATACATATAAATCCACCTCTTTAGTAGTTATTTAAAAGATTAATTTCAAGTAAACACAAAAAATTATTTTAAAATTTATATTTGCTGATTTGTAAATTATAAAAAATTTGTCATTTTTTGTGTTGAAATAAACTACGTTTATCAATAATTGACAATATAATACGAAAATTATGAATTACTGATTTATTGGTAATTTTATACAAAAAGGTATAAATATCAGCTATATAAGCATGACAATTTAAAATTATTTTTAATGTTTTCCTTTTCAAATGGTTATGCATAAAATTAGTACTCTGATATCTAATTTAATTATATAAAACTAATTTTACAGTAGTATTTAATTATAAATAGTTAAGTATTACTTGAAATATGAAGAATAATTACAGACAATATTTAAACATTAATAAAGCATAATTATATACCTAATAATATATAATATATAGGCACACCTATAATATATGTATGTATATGTTACTTTTATTAATACCTAATTATAAAATATATGATTATATACATGTAAATATCATTTAGTAGTTCAGTTTTATTTATTTTTAATTTTGTCATTTCAACTTTATAATAAAGATTACAAAAAATAGTAATAAAATTATTCGATTTTGGTGATTCTTGGAATTTCTATATTTATCTATCTTGTAGAATTTATTTATTTCCTGGAAGATTTACTGCTTACTAATTAATTTGGCCGACGCTGTAGTTTTTGTGTCCATAAATTGCAGATATCCTTTATGCAAAAGTCTAATAAAATATTCCGAGTTTTGACATTTACCGTTTAAATTCCTCTTGTGTAGCTTGTACAGCTAGACGAATAATTCACTCATGATATTCTCAGAGTCTTAAGAAAATATGTAGTTTTAATGTTTATTGTATATTTCTGAAATATTAAATGACCTTTTAATCGGCTATATTTTTACAGTTAAGTTCATATCATTTTCTAAGACTGTGTTAATACAATACTTTGTATTTTTTGTATATCACTAGTTTCCTAAAAATGCGTAATAATATGTTATAATTTATGATACAGTTTATTTTAAACAATAAAAATTAATATTGGACAACAATTTTCAAGTAATAATGATTTCCTTTAACTTCTGACTATTTTCTTTTTCTATGTATTACATTATTTAGTTTTAATTAGAAACTATTGTTAAACAATTTCTGACATTTCGGTATATAAATTCTAATTTCAATGGATAAAATGCATTTTAAAATGTTTAATAAGGTGGTGAAAATATGCCATGAAAATATGGTGACATATATATTCAATGTCAAATGAAAAAATACAGTAATGTCAAATAATTTAAGCGATTAAAGCACGTTTTATCTATATAAGTATATATTCCATTTAAATAAGTCAAGGAACTTATAAAATATATTTACATACGCATTTATATATATATATTATATGTGTCATTTTAATGAGAACAAAATTTGTGAATAGGTTTTCTATTTAAGTTCATATCTAACAATACGGTTTGTATCTTTAATTGTCTCTTTTTATATTTTTTACTAGAAAAGCAATACCTATAAATTGACGTCTTAAATTCTACGCAATGTGCACATGTTTCAATTTTATAGATTTTAAAATTGTTTTTTATTTTGTAGTAAGCTTTTTAAATTTTAAATTTTCGGAATGTTTAAAGGCAATTTTATCTTTGTTATCTTTAGCTGAGGTTTGAATATAGAAAATTAAAATCTTTTATATATATGTACTTGTGGTTATGTACAATATTATTGATTTATAATATATATTTTAATGCAGCTTCACTATAATATATATTGATAGGAATAATGGGTGTAACAATATATGTAAATAACATTGAACATTTATTAAATATAAGATTTATTGTACATTATAAGTACATTCTTTTAGATAGTCTGTCAAAAATAGTAAACATCGAATCTTCTTTTTGTATATGATTATTTTTAATATGTAAATAGGAAAAAAAAATTATTCACTAAATAGAACTCTAAAATATATTTTTTATAATGCGAAATAGGACCTAGTTCTAATATGGCATGAGCTGATATATATGTCACATTCATATTTTTAAAGTTACAATTTTAAGATTAATTTATTACGCGTACATATATAAGATAACTTTTCATTTAATATATTGCAATTTTATATTCTTATTTAGAAACATACCTGTTTTGAAAACTATAAAAATATATTTACAACAAAACTTATTTCTCTCTTGTCTTAAAATGGCATATTCTCGTTTTAAATATGTATTCGTCCATTTTTTGTTATATCTCGTTTATTTTTATATATATATAACATTTTGTGATGCTTATATTCTATATTTGTTGCTTAGATAATAATCAAACTCATTGGCGAATTTGATATCCTCCACTTACTCACTTTTTCCTTTTTTGAAAAAGTATTCCGATTTCTTCCTTGAAACTTCAGCGATCATCTCGATCGATCAGTTCAATGGAAATAGAGAGTAAGCCAGAGTCTTCGCAGAAAACCCAGCAACATGACTTAAACGACAGTGACAAACGAATAAGTGCAAAACGCCGCTTCTATTCAGCCCTAGAAAACTTTAACAACCAAGGCGGGGGCGCTGGTGGAGGGCGAGTGGTGGGTGATGACGTAACTAAAGCCGAATTAGACTTGTCACATGGAGCGGAGGGGAGCCGAACACCGAGTATTCGGGTATTGGCACCCGATGAGATTCAGGTGGGCATTCTTAGTTAGTAATATTAGCATTATAATGAAATGAAATATTACTAATCAATTAACACATGTTTATGTTCATTTATTAATTAATGTTTAAATCATTCCAGAGTTCCCGCATATGTAATAGTTATTTTTATAAATGCTTTCTGCAACAATAATTTTGTTGCGTCATTAAATCTTTTTTTATCGCCAATAAATTTTGAATAAAGTACAATATGCAGCGTTTGTTTCACCAAAATTGCTTGTTTGTTCGTATTAATATGACATTAAATATGACGTTAAACAGTTACAAGAATATTTCCATTTATTAATTGTCTGAGTACCGGGACAAAAACGGCACCGGCTTCTGTAGCTAACCGCGAGACCAGTTGTTTAATTGGTTTATCACTTACAACTTCTTCTTCAAGCGGTATAATATGAAATAAGGATAATTTAAGATATATTGCAATACATTGGTGATATGCAGCTATTGTACAAGTATTTTATAGCATTACGAGGATTGTGGGCTGCCGAAGAGACACAAAATGGTGGAAACAGTGTTGTTCAGCTTTCTCCGAACTGCAAGTTATAGTTTAGAGTTCAGTAGTATGAAGCATCTACTTTATATTTATACTTTTCATAATTATGCTAAATTTCACCGTTTTTTTCTATTTTCTTTTAATTAACAATAATAATTACCTATATGAAATTCTGCCTGTGTTATTTGTCCATAACAAACAAAAAGATTATTAATACACAACATATATAGATTATTTATCTTCATCAGTTTCAATGATTATATCTGTAGTTAATGGACTTGAAGATTTTATAATTCCTGTGAACACTGGTGTTAAAGAATATATTACATATTGAAATATTTACTAGTGTTAAATAATATTTATTTATTTAAGAACCCTTATTTGAACAGCAGAATGATGGTCCTTATTTTAGAAAGAAAAAACTATTGTATTCTAACTGACAAATTAGAGGTGTAGTTTTACAAGGTGTCTGCAGTGTTTTACGAAACAACCTATATATATGTGATATACCTTATTCGGTATATATTATTTTTGTCTCAGTAAAATTTAAAAAAAGTGCACAGATCATCATTACTCGATGACAAGGTGGATATTAGACCATTAATTTGTATTGATCTAACTATTTTTATGAGGTGTGCTGTTTTTTACGAAAACCCTTTTCGGTATATTTTATATTTATTTTTTATTTATATAATGCAATGATGAATTTTCACATCAAATGGTAAAGTCAATAATAATATTCCAATGGATTTTGTCATACAAATGAATATATATAAACAAAAGAATTGTTTATTTCACTGACTGCACTTTAAATTTACGACGATCATATCATGCATGGTTAATAAATGTTATGAATACCAAATGTTAGTGCCAAAGTTTAAAGGCTACAAAATTCTTCTTCTCAATTGCTATGACAACTGTTTGTAGAAATGATTAATACAAATTACTCCCTTTAAAGGATGATATAAATTTCAAATAAGTTTAGACTAACCCCTTTTTAGTTAGATTTAAAATTTATTAAAATTGACAGAAAAGAAATTGTATTAAAAACTATTAAAGGTCATTTTTAAGAAATAGGATCAAACATCAATACTTCTTCCTATATGTTTAGTAAAGTATGTAATGTATATTCCGCTACTATCACATTAATATATTAGAAATCAAAAAAACCATGGTCTATTTTTAATATGACAAAGATATATAGCGAACTACCTATTATAGGCGACTAATTGTAACTTTACTCTAACATAACCATTCCGTCATTAGTCTGAGTCTGTGTCTGTATAGTACTTTTTTATTTGTTGTGAAAGGCTGGCAATATCTAATAAATCTCATAAATAAATAAAATTATAACAAAAAAAGAAAGCCGAAAATATTGCAAAATGTATACCGCAAATGTATACTGCAAAAACATTTGCAGTATTTTCGACTTTCTTATTTTATTATATTTCACATATGCTTCACAAAGCAAATATTAATAATTAATAACATTATATTTATTACAATAACATTTAAATTAAACATAGTCATTCATTTTATAAAATAATGTAAACAAATTGTCATTATCTTCTGCAGTAAAATCGTTCATGCAGTTTCTGTATTACTCATTTGAATAGTTCGTTAATTTAAACATAATTTGTAATAAAAGTAACTTCACTGTAACTTTGTAACCGAATAATGATTGTACATTATGTGTAATACTATATTATAAAAAATATTATGTGCTGTATAATTATCTGTATTAGAATTTGACTTTGACTTTGTTTATTCTTAGTATATGTATTAATTTTATAGATAACTTAATATATGAAGACATTTTTTAGTTTTGTTAATTATTTACACCTTCAAATAAACTTTCTAATAAATTTTATAGATACATATAAGTAAATTTAGTCATGCAGCATAATCCCGTGTTAAATGATAAAATGAAGTTAATTTGAATTTAAAAGAACACATTTTTAATCGTTATCTATATTCTAGAAATGATTTCATAATGAAAATAAAACATTTTTTGTAATATTTTGCTATAAATCACTATTTGGTGCATTAAAGTGCCTGCTTCCATATAATTTCAACATTAGGATCAATTAATAAAATTAAAGTACAAGATAAAAAATGTGCTATTAACCTACTATGTTCAGCAAGGGCAAAAGAATTTACCAGCTTCAATCAACGATGACTTCCCCCACTATTTTCCTATTTTCCTATACACTGATAAAACAGATTGTAGAAATCCAATTATACTAAGTGATCTGGACCCATGTTGCATTTAAAAACAGATATCCTTTTATATTTCGATTTGTGTCTGACATGTTGAAAGATAACCTTCCTTTCATAGCGTTTTAAAAAAACCTGTGAGTATTAGTATTACTATATAATATGCTCCAGGTTTCAGTGGTGTTTTATCGGCCGCTGGGATCAACTATTATTTCAGCAAAGGATCCATTCTCCGGTGATGTATGTATATTCCACAGTTAGCTCAGTTTGGAAACACGCTAAAATAATTTGCGCTCTTGAGTGCTACGTATACTTAATATAGTTAGCTAACTTGTTTTATCATCAACTATACAGAGTTACGTGGACGCAATACGACTAATATTAGTCAGAAAACTTTACTAATAATACACCCACTGATAGCAAAAATAAGTCTCCTGAGGGTCGAGCCACTCTTCTTCCATTTACAGTTTCTAATTCTGCGTGCTCATTACCACAGTTGGTCTTAGAATAGTCAGATATTCTGACAAGCAGGCTCTTTCTCTGTTCTATCCGTTGACAGTAGTAGGTTTGTGTTTGTGGGGGAGGAGGGGGTGGGGAGATCTTCTCTCTAAATAATTGATCCTGAAGTGAGTTGATGCATTCTTTCATTAACCGAGGTCGAATTAAGCGGCGTCGTCATGGGAGAAGAAGAGAGACGACCAAACCTAATCCCTCTAATTACACCAGAATGTTTTCCCGGTCTTTATTAAAAGCCCCTTTACTGGTAGATAATTAGAACATTTACATCCACTGTATTCTAGTAAAAGTTTCGAGATAAAAATTCTGCTCTCATATCATCGAGCGACGACTTTTAATTAATTGCTAAAAATAATAGTATGTAATATGTGTATAACTACTTTATACTGTTTAGTGAAAACCATCTTTCCTGTATATCTATAATACAATTTTTGAGAACCTTTAAGGAACAGTAAAATTATTTACAGTTATGTTTCATATAAAAATTGGAATTTTATTGCTGCGATTTTAATCTTTGGTTGTAAAATTAAAAATTTAATAATGCTTTCTTACCCGAGAACATATTTTACTGTTATTTGCTTCATATGTTTACAGAAGTGAATTAGTGTCACCAAAGGTTGATTCTAGTTATAACATTTTTCATTTTTCATTTATTATTTAAAAGAGCGCCAGAGCTCATTCTTATAATATGTTATGTACATTGATTAAAATAAAAATAGTTATCTATAAGAATTTAATTTTTAAAATACATATAATGTATATATGTATGTATAATAACTGCAAACCTGTTAACTATTTCAAAATTTAGTCCAAATTTATATCAACCAATACTAATATTAATTTTGTGTTTTGATATTGTAGTCATTGATAGGAAAGTTTAAATAGTGTTATTAATATGTAAATTTTTCTTATATTTAATCTAAATTAGTTTAAAATATATATTAAAACTATAGAAATTTAATTTTAAAACACACTTATATCTAGCCGATATAAATAATCAAAGAGAATTTTGACAATTTAAATAAACTGTTTACGATTTTATCTGTGTGAAACTCATGTAGAGAATGCAGGAGAATTTTGACAATTTAATTATACTGTTTCAGATTTAATCTCTGTGAAATTCAATATTTATACACACTTAAATAATTCAAATATTATATGTTTGCAATTTAATAAAACAATTTAAAATACCTCAAAAAGTAATAATTCTCTCAAGACGATAATATTTTTATAATCATGCACCAACCATTAAAATATGTAAAATGGATTTTGTGTTTTAACGAAATATTAAACAATATTTATATATGAAATAATCTATAAATTAGATGCTTTTCTTTTACATATATTTTAGCACACTACAAAGTGTACTGCAAAGAAATACAATTGATTCCTTTTTATTTTTAGATACATATTGGAACTAGGATATTTCGAAATGAATAGTACGATATTTAACGCGAGCATATCTATAATCTGAAGAATAATTCTAGTCCAAACTTATAAAAGAAAATGTTTATGATTAAAAAAATTTCCTTATCAATTTCCTTGGAAATCTATTAAGTTGAACAGTGTGAGGATTATTTCATTTACTCAATTAAGTATAAACTATGAGAGAATAATAGGCACATAAAAATAAAAATATTAAAACTCAATCCATTGTAAATAAAACTTATTTATTAATTAAGTGTTTTCTTGTATTTCTGGTCATTATAGCTATATTTATATTGCTAGAAATTAGAGTTTGAAATATATTTCTCATAAACAAAAATTACAAACAAAAAAATATAACTTTTTATAATTAATAATGTTTTATTTTATTTTATTTTAAGAAATGAAATTTTATCTGAAATTCATCGTATACAGATATACAGATATTGCAATTAAGGTATACATATTCAAGTATTATATAAATGGTAAACAAAATTTATGCGATTTTTGAGATAAATAATATAAAAAATCCACATTAATTTCACATATTATATTAGCTTACAATCCTTATCATATCATACTTATTTTACTATTTTTTCTTATATATGTGATTGTCTCATTTATCTTCACTTGAATTTGTTATTTTACTAACCTTAAATGTCATAGGTTGTGATACTTGCAGATGTTATTAGTCCAAAAATCTAGAATTTTGTAAGTAATTCAAAATTCAATGTCGCGTTAATGTCATGGTGTCTTAAGATATAATATTAATATAAATATAATAATTAATATAAATTACTATAATACTAATAAAGGATTATAGGATGGAAACATTTTATATTTACGTAATTCTAAAAATATATACTTATACGAAGTATATTTTTCCTCGTGTATGCGCAATTTACATTGCTTGTTACAATCTATACATGATAATCATTTAATCGTGGCGCCGTAGACTTTCTAGCTTTCTTGGAGTTTACATTTATTTTGTAATCATTTTTTTGAAAATATATTGGAAATAGTATGGAAACGACCGAGAACAATAAATTATTTGCGAAAATTTGATGTATTTCTAATTCCGAAACATATCACAGTTAATAATTAATTAAATGCACAGAATTTTTTAGAATAAAACACTCGTTGTTCGCCATCATTTATGTTGCTCCATTATGTTTTTAAATTTTTTTTACTGCAGCTGCGAACTGTAATCTGATTTGTGGGCAATACGTGATTTTATATCATGATGTACTCCTTTTTTTTATAAATATTGCACAGTAATTATCTAAAATCTATTAACTTTCCATTAATTAATGAAACGGGGATAGCGATGTTACTTCATGGTTTTTGTATGTATAATAGTTTCGTAATTTGTATTTATCTTAATAGGCATATATAATATATAGCCTTGCATTTCCAGTATACTTCCGTCTCCCATTTTTTTGCATAAAAGTTTTGATATTATTTACATAAGCAATGGCATTCTTTTACATAATCGTACCATTAACTTTTATTATTTTCAATCAGGTTATGTGCTGTTCTGTCTATTTAAAAGTGATGTGTGGGTGTTAAGAAAGATTTTGAAATTTATTTTTAATATAGATCTTTGTTTTTATTTATGCCGCAGTACACTATCTATAAACTAACAATGCATACAATGTGCTCTTCGATTCACATTTATTTTCAATTAAAACGTTGTTTTAGGCCAAGATAGCGTATGCCACCAACTTGAATGTGAATAGTGATAAACACAAACACAATAATTAAAGGTAATCATAATTTACTGGTAATTTTTTAAAATTATTGTGTCTCTATATATGTATTATTTAGACAATCGACTCTTAAATTTTATCTAAAATTTATTATTTAACAATTGGCTTATGAAAGATAAGAAATTTATAAAAATAGACTTTTCGTCAAATTTTATTTGAAAGGTAATTTTAAACATTATAATATATATTTATCTATCTACATTCGAAATTTAATATTATTTGTAATGGATGATCGATTTAATTTTTTTTATTTTAGAAAATATAAGATAATATTATAAACTTTAAACTAGAAGAGAGATAGAAAAAATATATTTCTTGTTATAATTATCTATTTTATTCGATGAAGTTTTTATATTTGATATATATAGATATTTGATATATTTTATTAGATTAGAAATATTCATGTGGTAATTATTTTCATGAATGGTTTTAACATACAAACCGCGTATATACGACCACCATTATTTGCAGTACTGCACTTTGTATATGTCTTATTCATATTCTATCATTAATTATATTGATTCATATTTATTCGAATTTATCATTATATTCAATATGTTTAGGTATTTATGCAATGAAATTAATAATGTGGTAGTTATATTTTTGTCAGAATTATTCCATTTTAAAATTATTTAGTTCCATTATTGATACCGCTTAGATACCTACTAATTAGATTAATAGCAGCAATGTATTATCTATTGTTTGATCTAAATATTATTATTACCCAGTCTAGTTGAATCTTCACTCATCTTCGCAAGCAGTAATGCAGTTTTATTACATTATTGTTCACAAATTTATATTGAAATAGAGTATTTTTTATTACTATATTAATGTCCGCTAAACTAATAAAAATCAATTACAGAGCAATAATCACAATATCAAATTGTAACAATGTAATCAACAATCAAAATATAATATAGAAATGTTTGTAAAAATTTTATATAATGGAATTTATATATCACAATATTCTTCTTCAAAATTGTGTTTGAATTTGGAAACTTTCCTCAGAAGAAACATCCGATGATGACCTGTGAATCTTTATGATTTTGTCTTCGCCATTTTGAAAAATTATGTAATTTTGATTAGTTGTAGTTTTATTGCAAACTGATGTATTAAGCGTAGAGGCGACATACATGCTCATTGAAAAAATCGTTTGACAATTTCAAGTTCTTCTGTGGTGTAATATTTTTTATGTACCGTCTGTGACATATAGTATGTCAGATACCGAGTATCTCTTGTTATGTAACTCACAATTGCTGCTCGAGCGCAGTGGTTGGTATACTGTATTGTTAGACCAATAATACTTGATATCGATTTCATCATATATCATTAAGTAAATGTTTCCCAAGAACTATTTGTCTCAGTACTTATTGAGTAAATGCTTCCGATTACGTTTGTCTCTGTCTTCATCACTAGACAACTGGCGTTGTTTTAATTTTCAAATTGGTTTTGGAAATAAGTATACAACAGTGGACGATTTCTTTTAATATAAAGTTGAATTGCAATGATAGGACATGTTGTTGGATATTTGGAGTCACGTAGAAAACTATGTTTTTGTTGCTTTCGTAATATAGCCTGCTTGTTAATGGCTTGACAATCTTTTCAGTAATTGGTCATTCTACTTTATAATGATAGTTTGAATATTTTTATGACATTACTTATATTAATTTAATATCATAACGATTATTTAAAATGTTTAATGATATCTAGTCTACGATCAATTCCTTTGCAGACACATTACTGTCCTTAAAAACGAATAACTATTTTTATTTTATATATATTGACTTATTACATTTTGCTATTATTTTAATACTTTTGCTATATTTTTAATTAATTGTTATTTATTACGACGTTTTTATGTCTAAAATATAAACTGTAATTTTTAATTTCATCAAATATCAGTTATTCGACATTACCTATAAATTTTACCAATAAAAGAAAATAATATGTCACAGTGTAGAGTACAGTGTATTAAAATATATATAGCACAGGGATTTGCAGATAGTTAACACAGATATGATATTGGACTTGATTTGTGATCGCAATGCTATTTTCCATGAATTATAGCAGTCACACTTCAATATTCTAAAATTCCGTAAATGAACTTCAAATAATTAGAGTACTTAATTATTTGAAGTACTATATTATTTGTACTAAAATTAAATAATTAAGCAATACGTCATCTGCTATTACGTCATCTGATAATTAACTTTCATTAGATACAACCAATTTAGGATGAACTATCTATATTAATTTTAGGAGTTTTCTTCTAAATATTGAATGTATTTTTTCTGTAGAACGCTACAGAAATTAACCTTGTACTTTAGAATTAGTCATTCAATAAATAAATGATGTTTAGCCAAGATGTAAAGTATATACTAACTTTCAACTTCTTTTTCGATTATCACCTTTAGCTATTAGATAACGATTCTTTACTGTTGTTTCAATAATTAGACTATATGTTAGAAACAGCTCCAGTAATCGAATATACTACCCAGTTTGAACTTAAATAGGATTGATTGGTTGAAGTTAAATATATATTGTGATGAATTTGACTTCATTAATCTCATAAATCAAGATTAATCAGATAATTTTGTTGTAAATATTTACATACAATACTTATACCTATATATTAAATAATATTTATCTGATTAGTTCGATGTAAACTATCTTTAAATATTCTTTGGTCTAATTTGTTGCTATTGATATATATTTCTGGAATCATTTCTTGCAATTAATATATATATAAATGGATATGCTTGAGGGCTTTTTTTGTAATGTTATGTTTAATTAATTAATAAGTTAAATATTTTTAAAAATGTCGTTTTTATCGAATACCGTATATATATATATTAATGTTTGTATATTGAATTATTTGTAATTTAGGAAGTTTTACAGATAGATTATAATAGATATTTTTATTTTTATTTAAATAGAACATGAATTTAAAATATACATATTGATGAAAGCATTAATTGAACAAATTGTGCTTTTTGATTATTATTATAATTAGTAGTTAAACTGAGTTTCTTTTATTTGAAACATTTGTTAAAACCAATTAATATTTTACCTAGTTTAAAATTACCATTTAATAAAAAACCATCATGTTGGGGTCCTTTCTAACAATTATTCAAGATTGAATTTTAATGAGAAAGAGAAAAGCCAAGACATATTGGTACATAATATTTTAATAAAAATTCGACATGTTTCGAATC
>JAYRBW010125835.1:0-16539 GCA_036023295.1 Invenusta paracnida | reverse complement strand
ATCCGAGTTTAGACGGGCCGGCGTTATTTTTTAGTATCTGCGTTTTTTTTGTGCCAATGGCTTGCATCAGCACTGTATATCATTATTGTTAAGTTTAATACGCTTCAACGATGTGCCGAACTTTAGAATATTACAACTATAAATAAAATTAGAAGCGGAGAAATTGATTGTGTGGCCTGTGAAACTTGAGTGATTGAACAGAGAATTATTAATATTATTATTTTTAAAAGCGGCTTTATGTTCTTTTAAACGAGTGAAAAATTCCGACCCGTTTCTCCTATTTAAATGTTACTATACAGTGTTTAGAAGGAATACGGCTCACACCCGGTTTATTTAGAAGGAGGGGAGGAGCGATTAGAATAATTATTATATTTAAATTTGTTCGGATAAATAAAAATTATGTTAGATTGGTTAAAGATTTGCTAGTTTTAGAATTTAATCTTTCTATGGATAAACGAGTTATTTTTATTTTGGCTATTGTTCCACCTATGTACTTAGGGTACTTATAAGAGAATCATTTAGGAGTCTAGAAACCATTTGTGACTCATTTATTAAACTTAAATAAACTTTTAGAAAATTATAAAAAATGAAAACAAACATTTATGATCTAAAGAAGACTGCAGACAAAGAAGAAAAGAATGCGAAATAGTCCATGTGCAGTTTCAGTTGCGCTATACATATATTGATACTCACTTCATAAAGCGCCATGTGTGAAAACGAATATTCATTGAAGAATAGTTTGAAACGGAAGCTCACGAAATTTAATTATTATTGATTATTCAACTTTACTAATGTTAAAAATGCGGCAGACTAGTACTAATTTTTAAGCTACATTTTTAAGTATGTGCAAATTTTGTACTAATTGCTTCTGATTTAGATAATTTAATTAATTAGATTAATTAACCTTGCGATAATTAAAATCTATATCATCAATTATATGAAATCGATATTTAAATTATTTTTATCGCTTCATGTATTCTTACATTATCCCGAGAAATGATTTGATTAATTTGATCGTTAATTTGTTTAATCGTAATTTGAATGATGCACGCAATTTTGACGTTTCTAGGAAGGAGACGAGTCTGCAGTTTACACGTAGCCACGCAAGTTTACGACGTGAGCAAAATTTAGCCGCACAATTTAAAACCAGCCATGTTAGTTTGAAATTCCCATACGCACTTTTAAATTTTGCACCGTATACGCCCACACACAATAAACCCGTTCTCCTTTTGAATTTATTCCTGCTGGCCCAGTCACAAGATTTACTATAATACATTTCTAACCATGTTATTTGCAGAGGCTGTACTCGACTGTGACTGGGTGTTTCAGATGTATTCCTCTCCAACTATTTGTTCTCATCACAATTTATTCATCCACATAAATTTCCAACTTCGAGATAATCCACACAATAGGTACTTTGCGATCACACTTTATTTGTCTAGCGTTATTCCCGTTCTGGCTTTAGCGTCTCTTCCCAGGGGACCACAGGGTGAATGAATATCTCTGAAATGTAATTGCTTCGGCAGAATCAAATTGCACATGACATTATAATTACATAAATTAATTAATCTATCTCCTTTCGACTCCCGATTTGGGGAAACATTTGTTAACGAAATGACATTGGCTACTTGAGTTCTTATAAGTTATTATGATAGCCCGTTAACAGAACCCGATTAATTTATTGTATGTAATCTAAATTCCCAACTATACTTTGTAATAGTTCTATTACTACTAGATCTATACTACTCTATAATTATATTAGTTAAAATTGGACATTAATTCTTTCTTAGTTAATTGAAATGTATATGCTTTCACTTGGTATATGTCTAAATGGGACTTTCGTGGTAGTTTTAAGCCTTCTAACTGGGACATCCAAATGTGACAGTCTTATCTAGATATATATATGTAAAACGTATACCTCCGCATTTAGATATACGTTATACAATCTATTATTAGAATAACAAATACCTAAAATTATTTTATCTATTGTTTATTTTACACCGACTTAAACAAAGCATTTTAAAAACTTAAATGTCTCTTTTAGATCTAAAATAAATGCATTAGATGGGATAATATAGATCTCTTTTCGGAGGGGACAGATACCAAAATTTAATAACAGATGCATTTAACAATTTGCTGTGAATATGTGCGAAGACTTCAGAATATTGTTTTATTATACTCGTAGGAATGGGATCAAGAGGACAGCTGTTTGCTTTAACGAGTTCGAGTTGAACTGTAAATAAACTAACAGGATGTGGGGCCCCCCGGAACCAAAAAACAATAACCATGAACAACATGTAAAAAGAGATAAACATCATTACGAACTACAATTAGTCACGCAGCACAAGAGAGAAATGAAGCGGCAGACAAGCTCGCAGCAGATGTAGATCAAAAGATCAGTAAAACGTTTACAGATCTATAGCTTTTGTTAATAGCGAGCTCCTTAAAATAGCTAAACTGGAGACAAAAATCAAATTGAGAGAGGATGCAGTAAAATTAGCGGACAGAAAATAAAAGGTCAGTGAAGGTTGTGGGACCTGTGGGGAGGTCAGTGAAGGTTGCAGCACGAATGAAAAAGCTATGAAAATCTTAGTAACAATTATAGGAAAACATGACATCAACT
Organism: Invenusta paracnida; assembly: GCA_036023295.1. NCBI lineage: Eukaryota > Metazoa > Platyhelminthes > Proseriata > Coelogynoporidae > Invenusta > Invenusta paracnida. The sequence goes on along the minus strand of JAYRBW010125835.1, from coordinate 13,916 downwards.
CGAATAAGAAAGTGGCCTGACTAAAGAGGGCATGTGGGAAGTCTGAGAGCAAATGCACATTCCCACAATGCAGTTTCCTCCAGACGGTGAGACACATTCTTGTAGGTGGCTCACTGGACGAAGATAGCTTGGGGACTTTCACCCTTGGCTCCAGACACCTTCAGGAACGGAAAAAAGCTTTTAGACTTCATCTAGAAAGAACCACGTAACCTCCTTGATGACACGCTATGAGTTGAACTTGCGTCGTATAAAAGAAGAAGAAGAAGTGAAGGTGGCGGCATCGAATGCTGGTTCGAAGTTTTAGTTTTCTAAAAATGTCGGTTCAGGTCTAAACCTTCACAGTAACAAATATAATAACACTAATACTTTCTCAAATATTAACTTCAAAATATGGCATGATGTTAAAATTATACATTATACACATGTTATCATTAAAGAAAACCCTTTTTTGTGTAATTTAGCAATTCGTTTGTTTTTATTTTTAAATGGTTATTATCGAAAATGTACCTTATTTCCATTTTTTGTACAGTATTTGTTTAGGAATCAAGTATTCTTCTGAGTCCATTTATTTCAGACTCCTTAATAATAAATCGACTCGACATATCTCATCATATCACAACTCACATCCTATTTCTTTACAAAAACTCATGCAACTTCATATTTTATTCAAATTAAACACATGTTATTTAATACTCCTCTCATCTACTGACCACATTTCATAAAATATCACTACCGAACCTTGGAACAATGACACTAGGTAACATCACAATTAGTAATTCAAAGTTAACCTTATTGGTTTAAAAATTAAATGATTTACAACATTTATATGGTGTCATTGCCTAATTGCAATAGGCCTAACCATTGTTATGCTTAATAGTGATTACATAACAGCTCTAACTATAATCTTGGTGCATTTGGCCTAATCATTGAGTGACGTTTAGCCTAATATAATAATAACACAGTGTATATATAGTATATGTGATTATGCAAAATCATGTTCAGTCTGAAGCTATGGAATTTGTAAGCTGAGTTAGAGGTGGCAGACTCTTATGTCTTCATGGTTTTATTTTACGCATAAATCGTCGTCACTTGGGAAAGGAATGTTGGAAATGTCCTACAACAGCATGCCATTTTACGGCCGTCACTGAGGGAGATATAATACAATCATCAAAAGGCAACCACACACACCCACCGGTTCCAGCGAAAATAACCATAAAGAAAACAATGTTAATAGTAACATCACTTTGAAGTTATTACTGTAATAGACATACATAATTCATAACTACAAATATTTAATTCAAATTAATGAAGTAAAGATATATTTCGATAAGCCAAGAAATTATTTATGTAAAACGTTATCTAATATGTACAATCAGCAAAAACATCAGATTTTAAACATTATACATACATGAATATACATTTAATTTATCATTTCATGGAAACGAAAGTACAGTTTACTAACAATTGCACAATATAACTTAAACTGAAATTAACATTATAATAATTACGAACAGATTACATAGATAAGGAACATTTTAAGTCTGATTACACTATTTAATTACCAATAAGATACATTGCAAAACAATGACATCTAAATACATAACAAATACAATTAATTACAATACTTGCATGAAATAACATGCTTTAATAAGTCAAGTGTAACAATAATAGTTAATGTGCATAACCTAATGCTGATAGATTTACTATAAAATGAGCAGCTGAAGATATTGTATAGCATCAGTCCATTGCTTTAATAAAATTAAATTAGTCGACTGACTGCTAAATATTAGAAAATGAAAGTTTTGTCTATGATCATGATTTTCGGAGTACTGGTGGCAGTTGCCGTTAGCAGACATTCAAGTTCCGTTGAAGAAAAGGAATTAGAAAATAATAACAAACGCTCTGCATCAAATAAAGAAACCGAGGTAGTTGAAGAAACCGAAGAAACAGAAGAAATAGAAGAGATAGAAGAGATAGAAGAGATAGAAGAGACAGAAGTGATAGAAGAAATAGAAGAAACATTTGAAGAAGTTATCGAAGAAGTTATTGAAGAAGTTTTCGAGATGCGATCTGATGTAAGAAGTTGAATCATTGAAATGTGGTCCGTATGATTCATTGGTTCGCCGAAAAATAAAGGTAATAAAAGAAGCTTCCTTTATTGAATTTATTCCATGATTTTGCAATAATACTATTTCAGGTAATACTTTATAATTCAAGTTTGTATATGAAATAAGTTTGTCTTTAACTTAAAACAATTTATTTCATCATCTCCATATTAAAGAACTACAGTATTAATTCTGAAAATATTTTACAATTATAAATACTTTAAAGATATCTAAATGTACCGATTAACAATTCATAATTATTTCCGTAATATATAGACAACAAATTACATATCATTGTTATTTCTATAAGCATTTTGGTTATCTACCATAACATAAACTTCATATTTACAATATTATCAATGTTTAATACATATATATTTAAGAAATATGATATTGTTGTATAATTTTTGTAGATACTATCTATACTATTCATAATACATAAATATAAATATATTTTGCTACTTATATCTTCATCATATACAGTAAATGATAACATATACTTATCGTTTTTCTTGCTTTTATATTATCGTTTTCAGAGTTGTGAGAAATATTTAAAAATGTAAATTTTGAAGAAGACAACCCAAATAAGAAATAGTGAATCTTTGGATAAAAAGTAACAACAATAATTTTCATGTTGCATGTTTAATACCTTTCTAATACAATTTTTATATTTGTAATGTGTTTTATAACATTGTTGAAAAAATTAAAATTGATTCAATATACGATTTTCTTACATTGATTTTCTTATTTTATAATTTTTAAATTTAAGTATTTTTTAAATATGAGTGTCATTATGAAACTGTTAGTCCAGCATTTTACTGTTATAATTGAAGCGTATACATACATTATAAATTATAATTTATATTAAGTAACTGTGTAACATATATTTAGTAACAAATATTTATAAATAAAACAGTTATGAAATAGTTACACATTAGTAATATTTACAACTTTTGGTACGAAGATCATAAATATGAGAAACAATTGGTGACCATTTATTAGGTATTATCGCATCATAGGTTAAATCTAAAACAATTCAATCTAAATCTGTCAAATGCAAAAAATTAACCTGCTTTTACAAATCGTGGATAAATAATTGTATGATGCTGTGTGTCGAAATTTTATTTTCTGGTACTACATCAATATAAAAAAAATGTCAACAGATAACACTATAGTATGTAGATGATGGTCACAAACGAAAGCTTTGGCAATATAGCTTGACAGATTTATTTTTCTCTAAATGTTACAAACTTGGAGGAGAAAATAACTCATATGATTATGGAAATAAGATATTATAACAAGGGAATAAATCCCAATACAATCACTGCACATTAAGAAATGTTTACCAAAAAGGACAAAAAACCTTTTTGTATTAGTTTTCAAATTGTTACTTTAAATTAATCAGTACCCGAATCAGAGTATTCATCGATTGTCAGAGAGATATGCATTTTTGTATAAAAAGTATGTTTTGCTTATTTTTTACAAAGATATGAAATTTAGCGATGTTTGTTTTTCAATTATATTGTCTTTTCAATATAAATACAAAAGCGGTATATCGTCATATTATTGGGAAGTGTCGAGAATCGTGCACACGTTTACCAAACAAGTTACATTATTTCAAGAACATATATGAAAATATTGGAACAATTACTGTCATTATACTTACTGCACATAACCAATGCTATGCCAAAATAGATAGAGCTGAATGCAATGAAGTATTATTATATTATTAGATTGATTACATAATTTACAGCTATACGTAGATGTTGGTGACACGAATGACATTTAGAAAGTAATATTTACTGCGAACTGAAGAGATCTAATAAGTTCGAAACTGTGCAGTGCCACAGACTCCATTAGTTGTACACGTTAATGGTACTGTTTGAAATCACCCATAATCTGTTCTGTTATTATTTTACTAAACGTTCATGCATTTTTAATTTAATATTACACAATTTATATATTAGTTATTATGTATAGTAATTGAACTTTTACAAAGAAAGAAATTGGACACCATAATTATTTGTGATGTATATTAGAAAAATGCATAATACGCAGATGATTGTGTATATTGCATGTGGCTAAGGAAATAAATAAAATGATTGAACTAAATACAGATAATTTCTATATATGTATATTTTGAAATACCGATGAAAACTTGCATGAATATATTTGTCATTTATGGTAAACTTGCAAAATAAAAAATCCAAAGTAATACATTTAATACCATAACTAAGGTTTTATTGGGAATTTTGTAAATAATATATTTTTTTAAATAACATTTGCCAAGAATTTTCTATGAATTTTCTCTGTCAAGAATTGGTGTATCATGTATATTCATTTTTGAAACATGTTTTCTAGGATACCTACAACATATTACTACATACTTAGTAGTGTACTTTTACGCCAAGTTTATAAATTCAGATGAATTACGTACCTACTTTTATATTACTTTATTATATTGCAAAATTCGGATAATATCTGCTAAAATAATAATGAAAAAGTCCTAATATGTCATTTTTAATAACGTTTTCAATTTTAAAGGGAATGCATGACTAATAGTAACATATATTTGGATCACTAACAAGGCAACAAGTATAATACATTGTCTTCATTCTATGTAATGTTTGCAAAATGTTGATAATTTATGTTAAAATAAAATCATTCTTTAGGACATAAAATAAAAAGTCAGGAGCTCTTGCTGCTATTATTGATGTATATTGCGAGCTTTCGGTGTAAAACACACTATTCATGCAATTAGAGCTCCTGACTTCTTATTTTATGTTATAACTAGAATGCTGCAGTGGGCACACCAATTCATCATTCTTTAGGAATTTTCGGTAATTTAATTGGCTTTATTATTATTCATTCTTTGCTTAAACATTACAAAATAGAGTCATTATAAAATTCTTCATAGAGCTAAACTTAAGAACTAAAGATGTCTATCTGAAACATAACTTATTTTTGGGCACGATTTCTTGTGACACATTGTTCAATGAAAAATGAATATATATTCAAGTTATTCAATTCAGTTCAATATTTAACATTGATAATCATTTTATATTTTGTTCATTAAAACATTACATTTGAATATTTTAAACTAACATAATAACACTGGAAATTTGAAAGCAATTTCAAAATATTTTCATATGAATAATTTTAACGTCCTCTACGAAAATTCAGCAGTTTTTATATCTACATTCAAATTATAAGCAAGTACGACAAGGTTTAATGTAATAATGTTATTTTACAATTTATTCTAAATTATTATATTTATTTTTAAATAGAAAATAATTAATAAATATGTTAGGTGAACGATTCGATTAGAAACATTGTTTCACACTTCAAAAATTGCTAAATGAAGCGAATAAAAATGAAATATAGCGAATTCTTATAATATTTGCCGTTAAGTGATTAATCAAAATATTTAAATATAATAGCAGAATATTTTATCCTACATGTAATAATTTGATGAAATAAAAATCAATTAACATGTGTTCTAATTACGTATTTCCATATTGAATGCAAAATTATAAATATAAAAATCTTACCCATATTCCTTTAATAGGATTCAATATATGCTGTATATATATTTATAGTACATATAATGACATTATTTTCGTATATTCAATAAATAATGTTGTATTAGAAGTAGGCTGACTGGATTTAATGATAATAAATATATAGCATTTCCAATTTTTCAAGGTCTAATAACAAAAATGTCATATAGAAGTACAAGCAATGTTCATCTTTCAGATATACACGTGCAAAAACATATATATATGGATCTCGAAAATATATATTCATAATAACATATATGTATGTATTATATAATATAATGCTACAATATTATAACTTTAAATATGTAAATCAACAATTTGCATTTTGTTGTAATAAATGGCTATTTGACCGTATATTTAATTAATGAACGTATTGTTACAAGTGCAGAATACGATTACAGGAATATTTAAACAGTATTAGAATAAAATAAACGTACATGTTGTTAAAATAATGTATCGTGTAAATAAAAATAATTATACCAACTATGGTGTTATTATGTTTTACACATGAAGCAATAACTTCTAAAATTTCCGTATGTTATTGCGTATATATTTATTTAATAATTTTGATATAAATGTAACTATCGGAAAGCTAAGCGAAATAGAATTAGTTATTTCCATTCAAGCCTCAAAAATAGATGACTGTAAAATAACAGAAAATGAAACTATTCACCGTTGTTATGTTTTTTGGTGTTCTGATGGCAGTTGTTGTGTGCAGACCGTCAAGTTTCATGAAAGAAGAGTAATTAAAAAGTATGATATATCGCCCTACATATGAAGATTCATCAAATAGTCAGGAATATATTTTAGAAGAAACAGCAGATGGAAAAGAGTATGAATATGAGTATACATATGAAGATTCATCAAATAGTGACGGATATGCTTCAGAAGAAACGGAAGATGAAGAGTATGAATATAAGTATTAGGACTCGTATTTTAAATTTTATTAGATAGTTTTAATGGTTCATAGTTCAACAAAGGCAATCTGTGCCTATTGTAACTATTAATTAGAATATTTATTTATTTTTTAATATTTGTTAAACATCTGGGATGATTCAAATTTCCTATACTGCAACACTACATATCATTGTAGATTTGATTACAGTCATATATCCTAGATAACTTATTAAAAGTCTATTAAAGCTCTCAAAATGTAGGACAACTTAAAATTATGATATTTCTGATTTCACATATTATAGAAAATTGAAGATTTTGTGATTTTGTTCTAATTTTCATAAAAATCCAAATTTTTTAGAAGAAATGTAGTTTAGACAAAATTTAGACCAAAATCAGAAAATCTTCCACATTCTTTAATATTGGAAATCAGAAATATCATAATTGTAAGTTGTCCCACATTTTGAGAGCTTTAAAAGACTTTTAATATGTTATCTAGGATATATTACTGTAATTTCCTATTTGAGGCTAAATGGCTTTGACTACATAAGTCTCTCTCTCTCTACCTCAATCAATGAACATTATTGATTCATATTATGTACATTATTATTCTCGCATAGGTGAAACGCTTAACTTGAGTGCGAAAATTATGTGGATTGAGAATTTTACAGACTGAAAGCAACTCACAATTTAATTATGAAGAATTTCGACAAAGTTATCAAATTTAAAAGTTTTTAGTATTTATTTCTTCAAACGATATTGTACCCATAACTTCAAACATGTGTTTGTTAGTTCTATTAAACATAATTACGTAAGTTTAATGATATATTTTGTAATATGCCTATATTACATTTTAATATGATATATATATACAAATATTTAAGTATAAGTTTTCGGTCACCAGTTTAAAACAAGTGCGAAAGTTAATTTTAGTCATTGGTTTTTTTACTAACAGTACTAGTATACTAATAGAAGAGATCGATTATGAGTGATTTCATACCATTAACGTGTACATACCATTTCTAGTACAACTTGAAGAGTCAGTGGCACTGCACAGTTTCGAACTTGTAAGCTTTCTTCAATTGCCAACATTCGTTGTACTCTTACAATTATATTCGCAGTAAATATTTTCTAAATGTCATTCGTGTCACCAACATCTACGTATAGCTGTAAATTATGTAATCAATCTAATAGTATAATAATACTTCATTGCATTCAGCTCAATCTATTTTGGCATAGCATTGGTTATATGCAGTAAGTATAATGACAGAGAAATTGTTCCCACATTGTCATATATGTACTTGAAATAATTTAACGGCTTGGTAAACGTGTGCACGATTCTTGACACTTCCAAATAATATGACGATATACCACTTTTGTATTTATATTGAAAATACGAATCAATTGGAAACAAAAAACCATCGCTAATATTTTTTTTGTTAAAAATGTCTAAATGTCTAAATGTGCAGTGATTGTATTGTGATTTATTCACTTGTTATAATATCTTATTTTCATAATCATATGAGTTATTTTATCCTCCAAATGTGTAGCATTTAGAGCAAAATTAATCTGTCAAGCTATATTGCCAAAGCTTTCGTTTGTGACCATCATCTACATACTATAGTGTTATCTGTTGACATTTTTTATTGATATTGATGTAGTACCAGATAATAAAATATCGGCAAACAGCATCATACAATTATTTATCCTCGAATTGTAAAAGCAGGTTAATTTTTTGCATTTTAGAGATTTAGATTGAATTTCTTTAGATTTAACACATGGTGCGATAATATCTAATACATGGACCAACAATTTCATAATGACACTCATATATCTTTAAAAAATATAAAACAACATATATCTAAGAAAATCGTATATTGATTCAATATTAATTTGTTCTACAAAGTTATAAAATATATTACAAATATAAACAAAAAAAGGTATTACAAAGGTATTAAACATGCAAAATGAAAATAATTGTAGGTTATGTCTCCTTCAAAGGTTGCTAATATTCATATTTTTCACAACTCTGAAAACGGTTATATAAAAACAAGAAAAACGATTAGTAAATGTTATTATTTACTGTATATGACGAAGGTACAAATAACGAAATATGTTATATTTATGTATTATGGATAGTATAGCTAGTATCTATAACAATTATACAACAGTATCATATTTCTTAAATATATATGTATTAAAATTTGCTATTATTGTAAATATCAAGTTTCATGGGTGGAAATAAGGATTTTGTTAGCACTGGTCCGACATATTATTTTTACTTATCCTGTCACATTTTTACTGGTCCGGCCAAATTTCTACTGGCAGAGAAGGTAGAGAAATTTGTTGATAGTAGTGTCTTCAATTTTTGTTGGTTATACAATACTTAATGATGTATTATTTACACATTTAAGTAGATACTATATTATTGCGTACATACTCTCAATATTAAATCCTAATAAACAATATGATTTGATAAAACCTAAACTTAGATATAATACGCATTTTTAAATATATAATATTTTATAAGAAATAGGTGGACTAGTATTCATAATTTTTACTGGTGCAGGACCACCGGACCAGTGCTTATTTTCACCCCTGAGTTTATGTTATATGGTAGATAACCAAAATGCTTATAGAAATAACAATGATATGTAGTTTGTTGTCTACATATATAATACGGAAATAATTATGAATTGTTAATCGGTACATTTAGATATCTTTAAAGTAATTATAATTTTAATATATTTTCAGAATAAATACTGTAGTTCTTTAATATGGGGATAATTAAATTTGTTTAAGTCAAAGACAAACTTATTTTATATACAAATTTGAATTATAACGTATTACCTGAAATAGTATTATTGCAAAATCATCGAATGAATTCAATAAAGGAAGCTTATTTTATTACCTTTATTTTTCGGTAAACCATAGAATCATACTGACCACATTTCAATAATTCAACTTCTTAGATCAGATTGCATCATGAACAGTTTTTCAAAATCTTGTTCGATAACTTCTTCAAATGTTTCTTCTATTTCTTCTGTTTCTTCGGTTTCTTCAACTACCTCGGTTTCTTCACTTGATGGAGAGCGTTTGTTATTATTTTCTAATTCCTTTTCTTCAACGGAACTTGAATATCTGCTAACGGCAACTGCCACCAGTACTCCGAAAATCATGATCATAGACAAAACTTTCATTTTCTAATATTTAGCAGTTAGTCGACGAATTTAAGATTATTAAAGCAATGGACTGATGCTATACAATATCTTCAGCTGCTGATTTTATAGTAAATCTATCAGCATTAGATATATATGCACATTAACTATTATTGTTACACTTGAAATATTTAGGCGTGTTATTTCATGTAAGTATTGTAATTAATTCTGTTATTATGTATTTTGATATCATTGTTTTGCGATGCATCTTATTGGTAATTAAATAGTGTAATCAGATTTAAAAATATGTACTTATCTATGTAATCTATTCGCAATTATGATAATGTTAATTTCAGTATAAGTTATTTTGTACTTTTGTGCATTTATCAGTAAACTGTACTTTCGTTTCAATGAAACGATAATTGAAATTCATATTCATATATGTATATTTCAAATCTAATGTTTTTGATATTTATGTTAGATAACATTTTACATGAACACTTTCTTGGCTTATCTAAATATGTATTTACTTCATTAATTATAATTATAGAATTGTATGTAGTAATGAATTATGTAAGATGTCAATTACATTAATAACTTCAAAGTGATGTTCCTATTTAAATTGTTTTCAGCTGTATTAAACATTGATTAACTATTAATAAATAGTATAATAGAAAATGTATATATTATGTTACATTAAAATCGAATACAAATCAAATGGTATATTTAAATGATATAATTTTCAATTAAATAATATTACACAGAAGCTTAATATGTCTTAATAATGATTTTTTATGTTCAATATTAATTTTGAAAAATAATTTAACTTTTTAACCAGTAAGTGAAATTTTTGAACTTAGAATTACTTATTGTGGGGTGTTACCTAGTGTCGTTGTTCCAAATAATAAATGTGATATGTATGCGTTCTCGTAGTCTTGTATGTTTAGTGGGACGGTTCAGTTGTGATATTTTATAAAATATGCGCTGGTCTATGGCAGCCGAAAAGATTCAAACTGAAACTCACCATAAAATGAGTGAAACGCACACACCTATGCACATGTATGTAACAGATGTTTTGAGATACATGTATTTATATGTAAACAGTTTTTTTTCTACTTCGTATAAAATATGTAAAACTTTTAGACATAATATATGCTGTAATATGTACATACATGTAGGATTTATCACAGTTTTCGACATATCTACATACATGTCATAATATGTTCATAAATGCAGTAATATGTGTACATACAACTCGGAAAGTCACAGTTTTCTACATATATCTATACATACATGTGCACATATGTTTGAGTTTCGTTTTGAACCTTTTCGGCTGCCACACTGGTCAGCAGATGAGAGAAGTATTGGATAAGATGTGTTTAAATTTGAATAAAATATGACATTTGAAATTGCTTGAGTTTTGTTAAGATAGTGGTGAGTAGCTAAGATTAGTTGTGATATGACGTGATATGTCGAGTTGATTTATTATTAAGGAGTCTAAAATAAATGGAATTGTTAAATCACAAGAATACTTGATTATTCCGAAAATTAAAATAATGAGTTAGAAAAAGTCTTATTTATGTGATGTGCGCAGGGCATAAAATAATGATATAGAGCTAGCTAATAATTTATTGTAATTTAAGTTATGGTTAGATTTGGTTAATGTTACCTATATCCTATTGCTATTATCTGAGTGTGTATTTCATCATTTCGCTAATAAATTCTTAGATTTATGCTTTTATTTAGATGATGCAGTAGCATTGCTAATCACAGAATGAGAGCGTTAGTGATGTAAGATATTGTTTTGAAATAATTATTACAGGGAGCTCTGAAGCACAGCAAGAGTGAGGAAGCCACAGGCTGCGGGGGCCAACTTGTTATCCATTTTAAAATTCAACAGGGGGGAGGAGAGTAGGGTTACGCTCCACCCATTAATTAATCGCCCTTTCAGCCCCCCGTAATGAGGTCCCGGCATTAGTGTTATGGTATGATTGATCTATGTTTGACTGCGAATAAATTACGCTATGATTATAATAAAATTCAAATAATCTCTATTAATTTTGATATCGATGCATGTTATCATCAATTAGTGCACGAGAACAAATTCACAATTTAATCATTTTGTGCATATTATTGTACCTACCTTTTGAAAGGAGGAAATTTAGATAAATAGTATTTTAAAAATGATTTGTAAATATTATTATTAGTGTTGCTAAAATACTTAACTGATTTTTACATTTTGTAAGGAAACATATTTTATTCATGAATTGTGTTATCCAATATATGTCACACAATGTAAGTGCAAATGAGACACAAAGTTTTGTCCAAGTAGCATCAGCCAATCAAAAATATTTTGTAAAATGTTAATGTGTATTTTTTCTTGTGTTTATTATTTAAGAAGTTGTTTACAAACTGCATGAAGCTTTTAAAAGCGAAAAGTTGGATAGCAATTAAACGAATACAAAATAATGAAATCATTCCCATTAATTCATTCTCTTCTCACTAATAAAAATGAGGACATGGAAAAAAATATGGAAATATACATATCACGGCTAGAATGGTTAAGTAAGAGAGCTGGACATGTAAATATAGTCTTCAACATGTAAATGTAAAATTCAACGTATAAATGTTGAGCCAGACATGTAAATATAATGCTCAACATATAAATATAGAACTCGTCGTGTAAATTTTAAGCCAGACATGTAAATATAGTGCTTGACGTGAGGTGTAAATGTAGAGCTCGATGTGTAAATTTAGATCTCGATATGTAAATGTAGAGCTCGACGTGTAAATATAGTGCTCAACGTGTAAATGTAAAGCTCAACGTGTAAATGTAGAGCTCGATGTGTAAATATAGTGATCAACGTGTAAATATAGAACTCGAACTCAAACATGTCTAAACTAAATTCAATCCAAACTTTGAAAAAAATGTATTAATAAAGTATTATTACCTGACATACTATTATTACACAAAAACGAGGCATATATCATTGAATTACACTACTCATATTGCTCTTACTTTCAGGCAGACCATTAAAACATTTCAATTATTCAACTTTTTACATTAGATTGCATATTCTCTTTCTCGTTAACTCCTTCATTAAATATTATTTAACATTAAATAAAAATGGAATATTTTTCGATTGTTACATGAATTTATTAGCAGTAGGTATACTAATATGAAATAACAGGAAACAAGATGAAATTATTATATCAATATATAATATTAAATAAAACATCTAAATAAGTATAGATGAATAAGTTAGGAAAATGAAAATTTCGCTATAAAATGATCGATGGAGGTTTTTTCTAATGTTATTTATCAAGCATTTGTATAATGAAAATACTTTAATTTGCATTACATTTTAAAATGTAGAACACCTTTTATATTTACAATGGAATTTGCATCTGCTTATTGCATAATCATTAGAGTTCAAATTCAGAGTTTAAATGGGATATACGTTTAAAAAAATGTAAAAATTGGATTTGCTAAATATAGTATTGTATATACCTATATCCTTAATAATTTATATACTGAAAGTATTAATGTAAAGGTATATACTTCGTTATGTAAAGGTTTCCAAAATGTGTAGATATAACCTCCGACGATTTTGGAGGCTTGCCAGATTTTTTTCCAATCAGATTTTATTGAAGGCCGGTGCACGCATTCCTTAAATACTATGGAATGCATATACATAATCTGATAATTATAGGTAAAAGTCTGTGTGTGTATTACGTAATAATATTAACCAACAGTTCGTCTCTCTTAAATACAATCGAATGAGTATAAATTGCATGCCCTCTATTTTCATATATATTGATCCCATTAATGTGATCACCGTTTATCGGTAATATTTAGCAGTTGTGCTTTAAGTTAAATACTCATTTATATTTATCTCTCTGCTTTAAGTAACTTTATTTATTTCGTAAATGAATATCGATTAAAATTACTTATTGTCACAGATTTGGTTTTACTTCGGCGTGTCGATTTGATTGATTTAAATATTATGTTACTTTGAATTTTGGAATCGATGAATATATGATGCATACAAAACAATAATAGAGTTCGGTTATTTTTGGATCACACTGGTTGTTTCTCACTCTCTGGATACCGAGTTGTAGACAAATGTATATAAATGTTTATGCCTTGTTTCGATTGAAATAGAATTACTTACCTACACGGACGAAAAACTCCGAGA
>JAYRBW010125824.1:0-16540 GCA_036023295.1 Invenusta paracnida | reverse complement strand
TAATGATGGCACTTATCCGCTGGACTAATTATGGTATTTGTGGGTACAACACTGATGAGGCCCACATGCTATTTTTGTCTTATCCATAAATAGTAGAGATGTAAAATGTATATAAATAAGCTAATTGACCCCCTCTTTCTATTTGACTATAATACATTTAAATGCTGTAAATAGCTTAGTTTAACTGTAAGACGCTATTATAATCTTATTTTGGATGCCATTTTGAATTATGATGTCATAGATTGTGAACCCAATTATAAAGTTGTTTGATGCAAATAAATTTTATTTCATTGTATTTATTGACCCTCTAAATATGGGTATAGACACCAAAATTATTGACACTAGATGTATAGAACTCAAGATATCAATAAAAATAGAAATTTAAGTAATGGCGGCATAAAAGTATATTTTGTGAAAATTGCTCAAGGGTGACAAGGTGTCATCAACCGGATTTGGAATCAACACGAATTTCTGATATAGAAAGTGCAAAAAAACTTGAGGAGTACACCAAATCACACTTTTCTGTCTGACCACAGGACTAATAATATAGAAAAGCCACAGATAATCTTAATCATTTTACAAAATAAAAAATATAATTGGTTATTATGTTTATACCACAATATTTTATATTTAATCTAAATAGGTCAGGGTCTCAATCACACTCCTCTCCCACTCAATGGCCATGGCTAATACCTAAAATATCACGGCATTGTAAATATTAATTTCCAATGCAAATTTGTATTTTAACATATACACAATAGGTATGTTAAAAACACACAATAAATAATATCACAACAAATTTAGTTATAAGCTTTAAAAAATAGGTTTTTTCTATTCATAATCAATAGGTAATTCACAAAAAATGAGAGAATATCAACTTTTTACTGTATATTCTCATGTATGAAGTATTATAATAAAATTTATCTCCACGGATTGCTTCCCAGAAGATATGATGATCAAAAATGGCTGCAAGTGTTATTTTTACATTTTTGAGGCTATTTAAAATATATACAAACATAACATTTTTCAGGATTGCTATTTCTATTTCTTTAAAATGGCTAAATCACTCACTTGCCAGTCAATACCAGAGTCAAAATGCTGCATAAACTTTTAATAAATTTAATTTTTATCATTTTTTAAGCACATATAATTTAGAATATTTGCAGATATTAAATATCAAATATAATATTTGTCATCTGAAGATCCTACTAACTTAAAACAAATGTAAATTTTATCTAATATACTTTTACTTTCAATAAAGATAGAATTAGAAAAAACATCACCAAAATCTGTTAATTTTATGCAACTTTTCTGATATAATTTAAAAGTAGGTTACACAAATAAGTAATAGGATCATCATAATTTAGGTACTTTATTAGACAATTTAAACCTATGTGGTGTATATTACTACTCTTTGTGTCTGCATGCACTACCAAAACTCCAAATTAAAGCTTCAAGCCATTGACACAAACACAAAGGGCAGTATGGTGAAGAGCAAATAAATATGTTCCTTTGGTGAAAAGGAATGTATAATACACAAGTGTTCAGGTGTGGGAAAATTAAAGTACTTGTATATAACTCAGATGAAATAGAGTATGTGTGGATCAATACTAACAAATGTACATTAAAGAGAATTCCTGAACCAGCCAATGAATTTATTGAACAATTTTCACTTGACTCAAATATTATCTAGCAAAACATCATTATGCCAGCATGCATGACTCTTGCTAAATATCTAAAGGAATTAAAATTAAGTATAAAGAAAAGCCATAGATATGATTTCAGTAAATATTTTTAGATTAGTAAATAACCATTTTTTATTATAAAATGTTCAAACCAGACATTAATTTTTGAAATAATGTTACATTCTGTGAACTGTTTTGAAAAATAATAAAATTATATTTTTACTTTCAAAACTTCAGATCAATCATACCTGAAGTTGAACTAAACTTAAAAAAAAGTTTAATTTTGTATATACTTTTTATAAATGATTAATTATTAAGATAGCAATTTTCTATTATATATAGTTATCTCCATGTCAAGAGAAATTCCAAAGTTGATGACTTTGTATCATTTAAACTAATTAGTTGAAAACTAATCAAATAAGTAGATCATATGTTGAATAGGTTTGCACATTGTTAAAATCTATTTTATAGAGTTAAAACAAATTGTATCACAACCACTATAGAAAATTCAAAATGCATATTCAATTCAGTGATTGTAATGTACAGCTCGATTTTTGAAAAAGTATGATAAAAATATGGAAATAAAAGTATGATAGAATTAGTAAAAAGAATATATGCAAAAATGAAATAAAATATAGCAAAATGTTTACATATAAAAATTACTAACATATAAATAGTATATATGTTGTATTGCAACTTAGCTATTTAGCCAAGAGTGGTAGAATATTCATTTCAAACTAACTAGGCAATTGGAAAACATTTGATATTAAAAAAACATACAAATCAATAAGTAAATTTAATACATTAATACACTATTTATGTATATATAACTGTCAAAATCGTGCTTTACTACATTAAATACATATAATCAGAGGGGAGAATTTTTTTTGAAGGTTGGTTCAGGAGTTCAATTTCCTGAATATTCTAAGAAAAAAATTCCTTTCTCAAAAAGAGCATTTATTGCAGTATTATTATTTGGAAATTATTGTTATATTTTAAGTACCCTTTAAAAAATGTAAACCACCCTCTTTGAAATTCATAGATCTGTTCTTGATAATATAAAAATGAATTATAGATAAATGGTCTATAGGATATTCTACCAGTTCTGTTTATCAGTTTGATTGGTCATATTATATATAATTAAAAAATAAACAAATCAATATGCAGATGGTACATATATATATGCGTCTATGAAAGGGGGTGTAAACCAGCAAAAACATAAAAATATATATACTATAAAGCTGATAATATTTTAAAAACTAAGAACACAGGAAACAGTGGTCTATTAAAAATGACAGAATATTAAGTATTAAATATTGTGAGGATCCACTTGATCACCAGCAACTTCCACTGTTAGTTCAATACATCACCATGGGCAGTTTGACATCCTCTGTAACAATTTTCTGTCTTCACCAATTTCATTTAAGATGGCTTCAACCATAACAATAAGCTGTTGTTGATTTTGTGGTTGACAATGAATAACTCATTTATTAAGAATGCCCCATAAAGCAGTGTCTGGGTTTGTCAAATCAGGGCTATGTGGTTGCTATGGCACTAGTCCATGTTTCTCAATCCACCTGTTTGGGAAATGGTTCTTAAACAAATCACAACTTCGGATTGCCATATGAGCAGGAACTCTGTCTTGCTGATTCTATGTTTTTGTAATTCAGGTAGAAACTTATTTTCAAGCATGTCAAGATAATGATCTGCAGTAATTTGGCCATGGCAAATAAAAGGTCCATCCAAAGTCGTGATTTTTTTAACAGCCATTTCCCAAACAGATGGATTGGGAAACATGAACCTGTGCCATGGCCACCACATAGCCCTGGTTTGACAACCTCAGACAATGCTTTATGGGGCATTCTCAAGAAACGAGTTATTCATTGTAAACCACAAACTCAACAACAGCTTATTGATATGGTTGAAGCCATCTTAAATGAAATTGGTGAAGACAGAGAATTGTTACAGAGGATGTCCAACTGCCCATGGTGATGTATTGAAAACTAACAGTGGAAGTTGCTAGTGATCAAGTGGATTCTCACAATATTTAATGCTTAATATTCTGTCATTTTTAATAGACCACTGTTTCCAGTGTTCTTAGTTTTAAAAATATAATCAGATTTATAGTACTTATATTTTTATGTTTTTGCTGGTTTACACCGCCTTTTGTGGATCATGGTAGGGCTGAACCAACTTTAGTCAAAAATAATTGAACAGACATAAAAAATATGAATAGACTGTTAAAATATTTTCTACATTACAGTATTTCTAAATGTAAGAACTGTTTTTTTATTTACATCTATAAAAAAGTTATTTAATTGTTCAGTTAGTTTTATGAATTGTTGATTTCTAACAAAAATTAAATTATTAACAGTTTATAACTTTTATATATTAGAAAGTATTAGATCATTATAAACTAATATAGGTATACTAACAAATACATCAAACATACATTGAAACAAGAAAAAGAAATTATAAATTAAAAATTAAAATGTAAATTTTTTATTTATATGGAAATTTAAGAGGATCTTCACATGACAGAAAATATACAGAGATGAATAAAAATATTGATTTCTTCTGATCATAATCCCTAAAAAGAAAATTGTAAAAGATGTGCCACCAACCATTTGTAGAAACCTATTGGAATGACCCAGCTGAACAATAACAATTTGGTCAGAAGATTTAATACAAAAAAGACTACTTAAATTATGTTAATTAAACAGATAAATTAACTAAACCACAGATAAAATAAACTTAAATAACAGAAATTGACATACCTATGGCTACAGTTTTTCAACATAAAGCAGTTTAATTTTGAATTTGGTTATTCATAATCATGCCCATAAATAAAATGGTGCATTTTAATATTTGTTGCAATTTTTAAGAACTGCATATAAAAAATAAACTTTATTAGAAAATTTGAATTATTTAAAACTTTAAAAATATTTGGGATAAAGTAAATGTTTATGTTCAGTGCTGCCACCACAATTTTTATCCTATTAATTACAAGCCCTCCAAATAATTGCAGAGAAAATAGACATTAAATTTATACAAAATTTCATACATATAACCAATTTAAAATGTTATTCGCAATTATAAGTTTTCATGTGTTAACTTCTACAATTAAAATACTGTATACAAAATTACTAAAAGTACTAAGACGAAAATAGTTGTGTACATCATGATCTCTAACAAAAATAAAAAACAAAATGAATACACACAGAGCAAAAATATTAAATGGTTCTGTACATCGATATATACATTAAACTTTATATTTGCACATCTTAACCCTTTAAACCAGGATATAAAAAGTAATTGCAACACACATCCTACAGCTGTATTTTTTATTTGAATATCAAATCACATGATTCTAGTTTTTCTTGGCCAAATATTTGATGTCACATTTATTACAATATCAATCAATGAAAATAACCTGTAGTCACTATAGGTACCTTCTGTACCTAGCTAAAACTAAATAAAGGTATATACTTTTTTTTCTAAGATGCATGGATGGAATATATTCAGATATGGTTTAATATAATCAACTGTTTTTTTAGATATGTTATTTAGTATTTATTAGTTACCTAATATAAGGAAGATACCTCTATATATTTCGAATCTATATTTTATAATAATGTGTTGTTACATTATAGCCTAGGTTATATAGGTAGTATAAATATAAACTATTTAGAATACTCTATCTAAAATGAATACTTTATTGTACCTAAATAAATAAAAACAATATGTTATAAAATCTAGAAATAGAGAAGGTATTATTCCTATTTTCCCATAATAGATTGATAAAACAACAAATTATATTAGCATTTGCCTTATTATTTATGCACAAGTAACATAAATTTATATGTTTTTGTCTACCATTATATGGTTTATTTACAATTTATTCCATTTCATTTATTTTATAGAGTCAACATGCATAGCATATGCAATTAGGTAAACTATATACAAGTATAAAGATGAGAAGAGACAACAAAACAATTAGCTGAATTATAATGCAATAGGTATATTACATCATATGAGCACATGAGTAGCAAAGTAGAAGTGAACAAGAATAAGAGTTGACAGAGGGCATATGCACAAATATAAGGAGACATATAACAGACATATAATTATAAGGCTTGGTGATGAAACAGGCCTCTAAGCAAAAACCAGGTTGTACAGGACACTCCATGCACACCATTCTAGTGAGATAGTTAGTGCAATCCAGGACATAAAACAGACAACAGTGCTTTATTGGCAGTGCATTTTTTGCAGTGGGGGGGGAGGAGGGAGGTTGTCTGGCATATATATTACAAGTAGAATCGGAGAAGGACCTTGCGCAACATGTAACTAGGACTGACACAATGTTACTCTCCTCAAATGAGAGAAAAGAGGAACCTTTCAAAGATTTCTGATCTATATTATGATTTTAAAGATATCTATGTAGGAACATGTTATATATATTCTAAAATGTGTGATAACTAATTTTATGTATATATAACTATTTTTACAATAATTTTTCTAAATAACATTTTTATCAGAAATTATATAAACTTACTTGTTATGACAGAAGGTTCTCTTCAGCAGTTCGCACAAATGGAGAAAAAGGATTGAAGTTGTAATCTTTTATCATTAGGATTGATATCCTCTCTTGCACAGAATTTTAAATTTTTTAGGATAGACAGAAATCTGTCTCTAGACATTGATACTGGATGATGGAACAAGTTAGATGCATGTAGAGTTGACAGTGACCAATACTGATTTATGTCAAATTTATAAGAAAGCCCCATATACAGGACCACACCGAACCAGTGCTGTAGCTAAACTACAAGGGGGAGTCAATAAGTAAGCGGACTCGATATGAAAGCAAACTCGCACACATATAATCTGTGCATTTTTATGAACTATAGAAACATCTAAAATATCTGTGAAAATTTAATGTTGATACTTCTATGGACCGCTTCACAATTCGAATTTGAAAATGAAAAGTCAACTATCACCTCAAAAGCTTGTCCGAGAACGCATTCCGACCATTCATCAGGTGAAATCTGGTCAACTTGTTGAATGAATAGGGCAACAGCTTCTTCTGGTGTCTGAAATCGTGTGCCCCTGAGTATCTCCTTGACATGTGGAAATATGAAGAAATCACATGGAGCAAGATCAGGGCTATACGGAGGATAAGTCATCAGTGGAACATTCTGATCATTGAGCCAGAAAACTGTTGCTTGGGCAGAGTAAGCATTGTCATGATGGAGGATCACTGGTTGAGGGAGTCCTTTTGCTGTGGCTGCATCCATTACGCGAGGTACGCTGTGCAATAAAAATTGCACAGATTATATGTGTGGGAGTTTGCTTTCATATCGAGTCCGCTTACTTATTGACTCCCCCTCGTATAAATATATATATATATATATCCTTGGATATTAATCAATATACTAATCCAAATAATGCACGAGTAGGTATATAATTATAAAAAAATTAAAATTATAATTTCAAACTTACATGTTTTGCTGAAGTATTCGTTGCACCTGCTTGTACAATAAAAATATAAAATTGAGATAATAGCTATTTATATGCTATTTAAATGTCAAGCATAATTGAACAATTTCATTCTTTTCATTTATTGCATTGTATTTAATTTAAGACATAATTTAATACAAAGGATTTAAGAGGAATACATCTAACTAAATATTCTCTATAAAGGAAAGTGGTATCATACGATCGTTCTATAAAGTATATTCTTAACCTATTATTGTTAATGGTAGGCATATCTCACACTGCTTGACATGTTTTAAGCCGGATATGACACACAATTGTATACATATATAAGTACCAGTATATTAAATATTTATAAATCCAATTCTGGGTCGTCTCTATATTATTCCTTCAAGTGACGAATAGTATAGTATAAATATTATAATTCAAAAGGCACCAAGATGATTGTATAACAGGTCTTTGAAGTAATAATAGCAAAATAAATCCGATTACCAAATAGTTTAAAGTTTATTCATACTGGTTGGTAGGCTTTTAGTAGAAATATACTTTCATTATAATATGTGTATGCTAATTTAAGAAATGAAATTATTCTAATTATCGTTGTATAACAATTTTGTGTAGTTTCCTATTTAATTGTATACTTCAATTTCATTTATCAAAATTGTATATATAAACGTATTTCAGTCAATTTCCGATGTAAAATTTCCACTTTACTTATGATCATTTATATATGTATTTTATTTCTATGCATGATTCTGTGGACATTTTCATACATATACATTTAGCATATATATATTTGTTATAATGTACAATTAAATTTGACTTATAAATTATTGTTTGACTTCTAATTATAAACAATTCTTATCTTCATATATCTAGACAATGAACACAAACTATCATTAAAATGACAACTATAATATATGTTTCCCATTCAATATGCACATGTTTTCTAACAAAACAGTCAAACTGTTTAATTTAATTTAATAAAATCAAATAAGTTTTAAAAGACAGCTTATTTGATTTTCTATATTACACGATAAATTTCTAAAATAAACTATGTAACGATAATTTATCCCTCTTTCCATCATATTTTGAAGTTAAAATACGTAAGATAAACAAACATCTATAGTGAATGCAAAAAGGTCCAAAAAGTTCCAGATAATTTGGGAAGAAAAATGTGTTTTTTGTTAGAATATAAATAATTAATATATAATATATTCATGTGTTTGTATACCCACATATCCTCATTTCCTCATGTAACTATAAACATGTTCCCTGTCATGATAGAATGAAGTAGTATTACTCGAATGACAGTGTTATCAAGTGTTTAATAAATTTGTCTCTTTCGGTTTAAAAATATCTTATCAGAACATGTTAAAGATAATTAAAAGTGAAAACATTGCGTATTTCGCAAACTTTTTTGAAAGGGTGGAGAACCACTATTTGTTCAAAAAATGTGCATTAACAATATTTATAGGCCCCATGTGCACTAATAATATTTATAGGCCCCATGTGCACTAACAATATTTATAGGCCCCATGTGCACTAACAATATTTATAGGCCCTATGTGCACTAACAATATTTATAGGCCCCATGTGCACTAATAATATTTATAGGCCCCATGTGCACTAACAATATTTATAGGCCCTATGTGCACTAACAATATTTATAGGCCCTATGTGCACTAACAATATTTATAGGCCCCATGTGCACTAACAATATTTATAGGCCCCATGTGCACTAATAATCCTTTTTAGTAAATCTTTAAAATCTCGTTCTCTATTTGACTAATTCATGTTTCTATTAATGCGTCAACGCTGGGCTTG
The DNA here is from genome assembly GCA_036023295.1 of Invenusta paracnida. NCBI lineage: Eukaryota > Metazoa > Platyhelminthes > Proseriata > Coelogynoporidae > Invenusta > Invenusta paracnida. The sequence continues at coordinate 7,535 of JAYRBW010125824.1, read as the reverse complement.
TATCACTGAGTGTGTTTCATGAGTACAAAATGTTAGTTTTATAGTTGTGGAAAATTGCATTTAGCATTTATTAATGTGGCGCAAAACAAAGCTCTGTAGAGATGCGCCCAATATATGTTCAACATGTTGAAACTTACACTTATTTCATTTGTTGTTATATCATGTTGTTGAAGAATATATCTTAGTTGTCTGCAAATTAAAAGTTTGTTTACAAAAGTTCCTATATAAAGATTTTCACATTGGAATAGAGTTTGGAAATTCCCATCTTGCTGTCAGTCAATTACTGTCAACCAATTTCTGTCAATCAATTGCTGTCAATCAATTGCTGTCAACCAGTTGCTGTCAATTAATTACTGTCAATCAATTGCTGTCAAGCAATTTACGCTGATATAAACAATCATTACAATAGTTTCCTATCACGAACACAATTAAACAAAATATTTATGAATATTACGATTAAGGTTTAATACTTATTAAATTAGCTATCCAATTCTACCTTAGTACATTTATTGTATAATCTAGTAATTTCATGCTATAATTATTGCGTCATTAAAATAAGTAAAATACTAATATATCTATATATATATTGGTTCAAAATCCTATAAAGTGAATTAATTTTATCAGGACATAATAGTATAATTAAAACGATATATAGCCAATACTTAATTTTATCAAATATATTAAATCAGTAATCAATAATTAGCCAAATTTCAATAAATTATGTAAGAAAGTCTACAATTATTTGCTGTTTACTATTTTAGCGAGCTAATTAGAGTATTAATATATACATAGACAGTATATTATGTATGATTAGATGTATATATAGTTCTATTAAGCAATTATGTTCAAAACAACAAATCTACCAACTGAAAGAAACTTAATAATCCCTGTTAAACTTATCCAGCTCAGCACCAAGGTTCAACAAATACATTTTGATACTTTTTAGTTCACTTCCAAGAGACATGACACACTAAGCCCACCCTCAACCATCTATTTCAGTTTTCCCTTTTTTAAATATAACTCGAAATGGATCCCAACATTCGGCTAGCTGTCTAATTAAGCAAAATTCATTGACGACAGTTATTGAGTGTGATTATCACTCCGTCTCTAAGGAGTTATTTGCCTCTAGTCTTGATCATAACATCGGATTAATTGAATTATGCAAATTCTATGAAGACTATATGTGGAATTGACTTGAAGGATCACTGAGTGAACTGAGAAAAATGTATGATCTACCATTAATAAGTAGCACTCACTCTGTCTTTAAAATCCAGCTCAAAGCCAATGAGTTCATTTTCAGTATATCTGAAAATCTTATATTTACAGTAAATTATTTAACTTTCTTAAAATATAACAAAACGTGTTATTTGAACACATTTAATTATTAAATAATAATCGAATATTGTAAATATTACAAGTATTTTGACTATTTAAATCATCAATACAATTGAATGGTTTTTTAGCTTTTATTTGTCGAAAAACAATATTGCATACTGCTTTCTATACATATTTACACCTAGAATCATTTTCAATGAATTATTATTACAATCAATGCACGGTTTAATGTGAAAATATAAGTCTAAAATATATTTGTAGCTGTAAATTTAAAATATATTAAAAGCACAGCAAAAATTAACTAAATAAGCACTAACTTCAAAAGTTGTTGTACAATAGTTTTTCTTACATTGTAACCAGATCTTTATTCTAAAAGAATATCAATACACTCATTTGCGTTGACGGTAATTAATAAATTTGTTGATTTTTTTTCATGCTTTTAAGACAGAGTTTAAAATAAAGAAAAGTGTGATTTATTATCTAGTAATTAAATTGGCATTTGGCAAAATAAAATATAAACTTCTAAGCAGCAATTCTGAGTATTAAATTGTATTTCATTACCACTAGTAAAATATGTCAAATTTAACACATTTCACTTACTTTGATTTGTTCAGTAGCGTTATTGTCATAAGCATATTTTACTGGCCTAATATATTTGACTTAATTTGTGTACTACATAGTGTAGTACATAGAAAAACATGTAAAATAATATATATATACCAATTTATTTCTTAATGCTGTAAATTGCGGAAGTACAATTAACAATCCGCATCATTGAATTGATCATGAATTTCATTAATTCATATTTTATTTTTGAGTAAAAATTGTTTTTACTACAAATATGTAAGTGAATTCAATATGTAGATTTTTAGGAAAACCAGGGTTGAGTCCAAGTTGTGCTTGGACGTGTGCCTGGGTTGAGAAGCCTTTGTTTTTCTTCTAAATATACAGCTTATTAGGTCATATATATATATATATTCCCGCTAAATCATTAGCTTAATTAGAGATTATTGTAATTCACGTAAAAACAAATAACAAATTCTATTGAGTTTAGTAAGTACATAAATGTAATGAACTCCTTTATCAAACGAAATTTTGTATGTACTAATAGTTATAATATCTTATTTTAGTATTATAATTAAATGCTTCATTGATAAGACTTTAAAAATCTTTTTTTTTAACATAAATACCTTTATGCAAATCCTCAATTTTCAAACATAAAAATTCAAAGCCACAATTACACTTTGTCGATTTAAACAAATTTCGTTTTAAGGCAAACCGACTATTCAAAATTTAACTACTATAAAACGGTCAAACTTACTCATAGTGAACTTATTTGTATTATTCTGTGTTTTTGTGAAGTTATTCCTCGAATGATTTAAGAGTAATAAACAGTGGATTAACTGTTAAAAAGTCATTTAAAAGACTTCCAGGTTTCCAAAATTAAGATCTTAATTTTCTAGTGTCGCCATTTTCAAGATTATATACCATAACATTGTGCCAATAAAATATAGAGTCATTTAGATATTACACTTTTCAAAAGAACTTTTCAAAGATAAATTTAAAATTATTGATTTCTTAACAATATTTTCCCATCAAGAAATGGTAGAAATGCATTAATTAAACACTTGAAGTAGTTTTGATTACGGCATTACTATAGTAACGTAACTGTTGGTTATAACTTCATTATTTAAGAAAAATAAAAATGTATGTATTTCCTTAATATAAAACAAAAAATATATTTGTTGAATAAATATTGTAAAAAATGGTTTTAATTAACATTACATAATATGTTTAAACACATACCCATACGTGTGTTTTATATTGTTGTTATCGAATTTTAAAAATTAATTATAATATTTGGCAACCTTTTCCTTCTTCTAAGTGTTTATTTAAACTCTAGATTTTATTTTGAATATTTCTATATTTTAATGACTATTAAGACCAATTTTTAAATATTCAATTGTTTAATTATAGCGCTAGCAAAGTCTGTTACTAAATCCATACAATAAGTTGGCATTTCTTTCGTGGATAATTTAAGTTTGAAATTTCAACTACATTTATTGCATCAATTTAGAAATATAAATTGTGCATATTTAATAAAAAAACACCTAGGTAGATGTCTTTCCTAACCGTTAGCAGGCATAATTGTTTAATCTATGAAATAAACACAATTTTAAATAATTCACCCATTAGGAAGAAAATGTACAATATGAATGATTAATTATAAGATAGAATGAGGTTGGAGAATTAACTTAAATTACAAACTCATACTTCTATTTCTAAATATTAGAAGCCTTATAGTTATTATATATGCTAAATATAGCTAACATTACACTCTTTAATTACAAGTGATGTGTAGCCACAACATCCTCCCTCATTTGATGTACAATTCATGCCGAGCTATTTTACGCCTCCATATCCTATAAGTTTTAAACTTCATGGTAGTTTTGAAATGTCGTATGTAGTTAAAGAAAGAGGGTTTCTTTCATGTACCATTGAAACAATTGGTCAAAAAGACTTTTTTTATTAAAAAATATTTTCTAAAAGAAAATCTATTAATATCGAACTTTGTGAATTATTTATGAAATTACTCAGAACCCAAATCAGAGCTTTGTTGATTTTGCGAGAAAAATATGCATTTTAAAATAAAAAACAGTATTTTAGACCTTGATCACGTGACCTTCCCTTTGGGTGCATAATAGTGAATAATGGTGCATAATAGTGAATAATGTGCATAATAGTGAATAATGGTGCACAATAGTGAATAATGTGCATAATAGTGAATAATGGTGCACAATAGTGAATAATGGTGCACAATAGTGAATAATGGTGCATAATAGTGAATAATGGTGCATAATAGTGAAAAATGATGCATAATAGTGAATTATGGTGCAAAATAGTGAATTATGGTGCATAATAGTGAATAATGGTGCATAATAGTGAATAATGGTGCACAATAGTGAATAATGGTGCATTATAGTGAATAATGTGCATAATAGTGAATAATGTGCATAATAGTGAATATTGTGCCTTATAGTGAATAATGGTGCACAATAGTGAATAATGGTGCATAATAGTGAATAATGGTGCATAATAGTGAATAATGGTGCATAATAGTGAATAATGTGCATAATAGTGAATAATGGTGCATAATAGTGAATGCATAGCGCTAAAAGGTGTAAAACTTTATTTTGGAAAAGTCCTGGACGATTACATTGCTCGCTCTTTTTGTTCCTTTAATTATAATAGCAAAAAAATGCGGAAGTGAGGGAAATCAAAAGGATCCCAGTATGGATTGGGTTAATGCCTCAGATAACGAAGATCAATCGATCAGCTGAATAATTTAAACAAAATTAATTCTTTAATTTAGTCAATTCGAATTCTTTACATAAATAATTTGCTTATTTATTTATAAATTATTATATAGTTAATTTCCAGTCGCTATAGATTTTTTCAGTTATAGGTAGAATATAACTGCTTTCTGTTATTTTAAAAATAGATTTTGATTAGTATTGTTGTATTTCCAAGGGATATACAAGGGCAATCACATTATGCATGCCCATTTAAATATTTAATCGAAACGGTCAAGTCCATTTCAAATGGTTCTTCAATCATTTTTTATTACTATATCATTTCTGAAATTAACCTGAATTATTATACTGCCTATTACTTGACTATCCATAAGTGTCTCAATCGTTCAACTAAAAGTCATAAAGTCTGGAGGATGGACAAAGCTAGGATCATTGCTACAGGAGTACTACCTCAGGAAGTTTCTTTCATAAAAACTGGACATTTGTAAAAGGCTGACTTAGCTTATGTCAAAAGAGATGAAGATCAGGAATAAAACTCTGTCAACAGCTTTATATGACGTTAATGTGGCTACAGTCAACGGGAATAATTAGGTACTACAAGTAACGCAAACAATTGATAGGAAGACATATATATTTATTACAGTGTATACCCGTGCTCATATATATGTACACTATGTACTGGAAGATTACTAATTTTAGTAACAGAGTAATTACTAATTAAGAAAAACTGTTGTATACAATCTAAAATCTTTGTAATGATGATATATAAATTACATATTATACATATTAAATTACATAAAATACATATGGAGATACATAAAAATAACTCCATTTAATGATAATTTTCCATACAATCACATCCGTGAAAACATAGTCTAAAAATATCCCTGTAAATTCAGCTATTTTTATATTATACAAAATATATGTCAGTGAAGAGTAAGTTATTTATTATATCGTTAAAATATGGTAATATGTAATTAATATACAGTTTATATTATAAATTAAGTGAAGTAAATAAAATGCGACTCCTGATATTTCTTTGCTTTAAAATTACTCCATTTTGTATAAATTATTTACATGCGATTATGAATGCATTTAGATGATACATATTAGAATAATTACAGAAACTGTAGCATGTTGACCAAAATGTTAAAGAGTAGGTGGAATAATACAATTTAGTCTTTAGTGGGATCTAGTAATACTATTGACGTCAATCTTTTTTGTATAAAAAGAAAAATAATTAGTTCAAAATATACTTACTTAATATAATATATATAATATTAAACGAAAATTAAAACATTTTTGATCAGATAAAAAAACACAATAGGTGGTATTGCTTTTAGGGTTTAAATTTGGATTTTGCCGGGAGATATAGGGATAAGTCTCGCAATATGCTTGGTTTATCGTATTATTTTTTAATATTCTTGTTGACGATATTTTTTAATTTCTGTCACTTGGACTAAATTTAGCATCTTCTCTTAAAATATAATCGACATATATTAAAGTATATTGGTGAGATTACTTCAACAGCGTAATATTAAAATATTACAGGAATAACGGGAATTCTAAATCATGCTTCTAGATAAACCACAGCATTGCACTATATACGTGATGTCAAAACGATAGTCTTTTTTACAACTGGCTTCGCCAAGTGAATAATAACAGATTTAAATTAAACTATTTAAGCTACCGATCTAAGTGTAGTTATCTCAATATGTCATAATATAGTCATAAATTTAGTTAACAATATAATCCTACATAGTCATGTTAAATGTTGATTTAGCTGCGCGGCTGTTTCACAGATGTAATAACCCCATTAGAATTATAGTCCTGCCTGTGTCATGCTAAGAGCAGAGTGTTTTGCGTCATTCCTAGAATTTTGAGTAACCTCGGCAGATGTTGTTAAAAATTAATGTATTATTTTATTATCTGCAGATATTATTCTGTTATAAAGGTGATTTCAGTTCACCTGTGATTCACTTTCTCAAACGCTGTTAGCTGTGTGTCCAAAATAATGTAGACTCGTCGAACATGTTTTATGAACTGTTTTGTGATATTTTGTATCATGAACTGTTTTTGTTTTTGCATTAATAAGTAATTTTTATGGAATTATGTAGTTTTTCTATGTATATTTGTAAAATACTGATAACCTATTTTCAAGGAAAAAACCCGCACTCAATTACAGGTTCTTACTAATACCTGGAATTATATTATAATAGTTTATAAAGTGTACTAGAAACTCTTTATGCTCAACCCATCCAAGTCAGGTGGTATCAACTCCACACCTACAGCAGTCCACAAAGTCATCGCCCATCTTCTCGCTACCCTACTTTGTCATATTTTAAATCTCTTTCTATAGCTTCTTAAAAATTCTCAGCCCATTGGTAAGCAAATATTTTCTCTCCTATTTCTAAAACCAACAATCCTACTTTCAATGATTTGAAACCCATTTCCCTTCTTCCTATTCCATTAAAAATGAATCTATCGTGTTTCACTCCACTCTCCTTAATACTTTTATAACACATTTTAGAGATGCTCAATTCGGTTCCGTAACTTGCTCCTCCACAACCTGCTCTCTTATTAAACTTCAACATACAATTCTTCTCTGAGAATTTGGATGTCTTGAGTCACAACAACATCATCACTCGCTTGCTAGACTAACTTTCCTAGTGGTTTCTTCAACTGGGTCGCTGACAATCTTAACGAGAGAACCCAAGTGACTCGTATCGAAAATGCTATCAACTGTCCTGTTTCTGTTACCTTCGGCGTTCCTCAAAGATCAGCTTTAGGCCCTGCACTTTTTTGCTTCAAATACATGGATGATACAACTTTCGACATCCCTATTCATTTCAGCAGTGCCGACCCTCACCATAATATTTTTGAAGA
>JAYRBW010125813.1:0-16542 GCA_036023295.1 Invenusta paracnida | reverse complement strand
GATTCAATACTGGAACTTTTAATTAATTTTTTTAAAGATTATGGAAAGCCATAGACTTAAAGGATTACTAGTAAGTCGATGTGGAAAGATAACTAGGTATAACTCTAGGACGCAAGTATTTTATAACTCAATAACATTATTTTCACAGATAGTCAAATTCAGCGGTATGGCTTATAATGAGAAATTTTGTGATTTTTATGTTTCAATATATACTCTTTTGATTACTGAGACATTTTAAAGACAATTATATATAGGTTCATAGGTATATATAAACAAATTCTCAAATTTTTTGTACCATATTTGCCAATATTTTTATAACAGCATCACTAAGCTACTAAGATGATGAATTACTATTTTAACAATTTTTATTATACTTAATATTTACTTATTACATTGTTACAACTTTGCGTTATTTATGATTGATATAATTTTATTAAAATGTTTTCTTATTTTCAAGAAATATGCTCTCACCAAATATATTATTTGATCTGTATTAACCATTAATGAATAACATATTCAGACATACTTTCTAAATTTAGTTCATGGTAAATCTGCTCCTATTTATAACATTACCTATATTTTTTTAATTGTTTTATTCTACAACTTCAATGGGACTACATTAAAGATATTTTGATTCATATTACTTGAATATATTTTTGTTTAAATTTGTCGCACACTTATTAAGGATAATAAAGCTGACTGATACTTGTCGACAGACAGTGAACAGTTTTCGGAAGAAATCGTCTCAAGTGAATTATGAAGATGTTGGGACACCAATAATTTGTTGTTTTTTGTAAGACTGATTATTATTTGAAGCACTAAATGACTGAACAGAAAAACAAGCTTCTTCAAAAAGCCAATCCGGAGACGGTTTTGTAATTTAGTTGTTTTTTGGTTACTTAGTCTTGTAGAAAACATAATAAAAAGTGTTATTTTGATGTTCAGTCACAGCTTCTCAAAAAATATATTGATTATAAAATGTCTAGACGTATACGAAAGATTTTATTTGGTGCTTTTTGTTATTTAATGGGATGAGTGATGGATAATCTGGGTAATGCATTATATTAGACTAATTTTCATTGTTAGATTACTAAATCTTATTGGTTGTTTAATTATAAAAAAAGATTAAAAAGATCAAAATAATAGTGCGAACGTTTATTATAATGTATTAACAATATTCAAATATACACAGTTCATATTGTAAACATAACACAATACATTTCAATTTATAATACAGACAAAAAGATATTGGAAGTATAAATAGGAAATTATTCTATGATAAATGAAATACAAAGAAAGACATACAAAATACGATTATTTGAACATATGTTTAATTTGTATAATTATAGTTAAATCTTACCTTTAATGCCAACATTGGAAGTTAGTAACAATTCAAAATGATTATCAGCAATAAAATTAGATTTATTATTTATAAATGTTTCAAAATAAATGTTTCTTTTTAGGCTACAAATTTGATAATGCTATGAAATAAGATTTCCATATTAAGTAATTATAAAGTTTCTTTGACTTTATAGACATATATTATAGGCATTTTAGACATATCGAAAAATACTATATATACTATTAAATTTTTAATATGTTATTCTATATTTCACTTTTAAAATCTTTTTAAAAACAAATAGGTACTGGTCAGTTTAAGTTTTTTAAATATTGATTTTCGTATTTTTTCTTTACATAACAGTATAACTAACAACTTTGGTCCGAGTAGACAACAAATTCACCCATTTTGGACCCTATAGGAGGAACTTTACTCGATAAAATTCAAAATGGCCGCTACAATACACATGAAATGATAAATTTTATAAAAAAAGGAAAGGTTTAAAAATCTTCAAATTTATTACCATCAGATAAAATGTCGACAATAATGTATCTAGAATATTTGTTTCATATTGATAATGCTCATGTATAACGTAATAGTCATTCATGACGTCATAACTAAAGGTGTTGATCTTGGATAAGAAAGGCTTAGAGCGAATCTTTCCCTTTCGCCTTTCGAGTTATTTGTCATTTTATGTGTAAAGTAACAATCAATTTGAATTTGATCGATTAAAGTAGCCCTAAGAGCTTAAAAGGGGTTCGATCGTTGTTCACTCTAACCAAAATTGTTAGTTACACTCCGTTATCTATAAGAAAATAGCAAAAAATAAACTTTCGTTAAAAAATGAAAGTAAACTGTTACCAGTTCAGGGAACCCCTCTATACCTGCAACTATGTTATGCCAACTCAGTTATATTGATTATATCTATTTATGTCAATATAATTCGAGTGATATGTTCATGGATAATTTGTGCAGTTATATTATTGTTAAATATCTGTTTTGATTTACTTATTCATAGTCTAGTCTAGCCAACTGAATTTCCCACTGTAGTTTATAGGTTTTACCAAAGGTCTCGGTAAATTATAATTCGTGGAAACAATGACAAAAAGGAATCATTTTGAAGTAATAATTGAAAGCATAAATGCATAATATGTTACATAAATAAATTTCACATTTACAGATTTACAATGTTATAGAGTCCATTTTTATTATTATAAATTCACAGGTTAACTAGAGATACAATGCAATATTAGAACAAATTATAAAATTAATGCCACTTGTTTAAACTTTTTGAGAAATATTTAGAGGAATATTCTGATTACAAATACAATCAAAATTATAACGCTAAAATTACAATAAAGTTGTTTGATTATAACATTAAAGCCACTTGTTTAAACTTTTGAGAAATATTTAGAGGAATATTCTGATTACAAATACAATCAAGATTATAACGCTAAAATTACAATAACGTTGTTTGATCCACCAAATCACAGAATAAAGGCTTGCAAGTTGCATTGAATATAAATATATGCTAAATAAAAGTGGGGTAAAAAATTCAGTTTAATAAAAATGTAATTAATGTTTATTATTTAAAATAATCGCCTATTAATAAAATGAAATAATTTTGTCTCCATTTAAATATTCACTCATATCTTTCTTGAACGTTTACAATCAATTTTACGGTTAAACATTCAGACAAACAGTGAAAAAAAGAGTAAAATAGCATTTGTTTCAAACTAAACTAGTTTTACGAAAGATTTATTATTATATTCAAGTAGGTAGTAATTATAACTGAAATTAAATTGCATGCATTAAATAGGTAGGGACATATTATCCAAATATAACAAATTCCAATAAATTATCTAGGACTTCGTAATTGTTCATATATTTTGTTTATTGTATATTACGTAGTCATCGTAAATTACATTTATGTAAATTTGAATATTTGAATCTCACAAGTTCCTATTGACAACCTGCTCATTTTTACAAGAATATATAAACTAGAAATAACTAGCAAACTAAACTTAGAGATTGCCAGTTTTTCCTAAATTAAATCATCATGATTTAAAAAAGTTATTCAACTCTACATATTTTATGGCTGATTGAGTACAAAATATTTCATTTGGATATGGGGCATAATTTTTTGAATTTACAGGTTTTCTTCTATCAGCATTATTAAAGCTTCATGAAGAAATAAAGCCAGGTATAATTAGCCGTATATCATGCTTCTATATAAACCCTGAACATACAGCTCCATAGCCTTTGCCGCAAAATCTCTGTGCTGCAAGCTTCTTCGGTTAAGATTATAAAGACACTCGCCGCCACCACCTTTATGGTATTATTTAGTATTCCATTGACTGTTACAGTATAAGTACCTAAGTTTGATATTTACTTATATAGGAGCAGAATTAATACTTTGTTTATTTATAATCGTCAGCACGGCAACTTCAGACACTGTCTCTACCGTCCCAGTTCTAATAGGATATGTATACGATGCCGACGCGAAGTCTTTTATTGTATAGTTAGCATCATTTCGAGGAGTAAATATACATCAAGGAGTGGACTTTTCGCTTTTAATCAGGTGTGTTTAAATTTATCATGTGGAACAAAAAAAAATCCCTTTTCCCGAATATTAGACTGTACTATTCCTATATATGTATAATATAGATTTAACCTAATAATTGTTTGAAATGCGGAAAGACGAAGAGGTAGCATATTTTCGGGAGAACGTTAATATTTTACTTGAATTACGCTTGTGGAAAATATGTACATTCGAGTACATCACTTAGCTCCCGTTGCTATGAAGATCGAAAATAACTATGTCATGTCGATGACAGATTTTGATTTGTATGTGTGGGCAAATATGTTTAGCTATACATATATATATATACTAAAGGACGCTTTAGCCAAATATCTGGTGTTGTATAATACTGTCGCAGTGTAGGTAAATTATAAATAAAATCATACACTGGAGCGAGAGGAAGATTTTTGGTGTTTCGCAAATAAAATCAACTGTGAGTTAATTGGCGATCATTTGAATACATTTATAATGTTATAAGTGTGGGCAATTTTTTAAAGTCATCAAATGAATGAATTGATTTATATATATTAATCGGGTCAATTTAGTATAAGTTACATGATTATTAATAATTTCGGAATGCGCTATTTGCAATAGCTTGGTGTTTTAACCCCCCTACATACCGGGTCTCCAGCTTTCATGACTTTTCTTAGCTTTATGTTTAACAACTTTTAATAATGTTTTCATCATTGTTACCCCCACAGGGGGTGTGCTATAATAGGCCTCTAAAGTAGATGACGCTCATATATTTTAGTTCGTCTAATTATAAGTGAAAACAACAAAATGCATAAAATTTTGGATATTAGTGAAATCTATTTCATTGATAATACACAATGAACCACCAACACGCAGTATAATATTCAGATACTCAGTACTTTATTATATAGTTAATTATTCGATTAAAATTGAAAAATTGAAAAGAAATCACTTTTTTATATATCTTAAAAATTAAATTCGCTGTAACTTTTTTATTTTTTTAAAAAGAAAATTTTTATATGCAAAGTCATCTGAAGATCATTTTAATTTAATTGGGTGCCAATTTTCATCCCTATAGTACACTCCTAAAGTAGATTTCAATAAAGGGGTGGGGGAATCAGCCTCCTCCCCCCCCCCGGTACCTGGCTGCGTTAAATTGCCCGGTATGGATAGGGTTAAACAAATTAACTATATATTTCATTTTACGTTTATCTACATGTATTAGTTTATATATAGGTATTTAAAGGCAACATACAGGATGCGTCAAAAGTAACCCAAACAAAAAATTAAATGAAAATAAACATATAAAACCATTGTTTATACAGAGTAATACATATATATACACTGCTCACAAGCAATTTACGCTGTAAATGTTTGAAAGTAAAATATATTTTATTCTATTGATTGTTCTCAGATAATTGCAATATTTAAAATAAAAGTTTGAAATCGATGGCTGTCTGGTGGACGAGCCATCTATTCCACAGGAAAGCGGTGTCCAATCTATAATGACCTTTATCAATCGAAGTTTGAACTTGTTTGGCATAATGAGGAGGAGCTCTGGGTCTTGTTGAATGTAAGTCATCAATGTGATTCACAGTGTGAAATGGCCAAACATTGTCTTTTAGCAAATTCAGGTATGAATTGTCAGTCAAATTAATGTTAAATAAAATCGCCTAATCAGTTCACTACAAGTCATACCGTCCAAAGTGTAACCTCAGGGACGTTAAGTTTCTTTTCAATTCTCTCATGGGGATATATCTTAACACTGTACTAGTACACACAGTTATGGTGACTTTTATGTCAAATTATGTTGAAATTAACTTCATCGGATCAATAATATTTTCATTTTATTTTTGGACTGGGTTACTTTTGGCTAAAATAATAATGCTTTGCATAAGGCTAAAATGCATCATGCAAATTTATGCAGAAATTCATTTCATTTAAAACCCAATATTTGTATATGAATACCAAAAGCAATTTTTTGTTAGTACTGAACTTTGGTCAAACTAGCATTTAATTATACAGAAAAAGAAAATTTTAATACCTTCTAATTTCACAGTATATTTCAATTTTGCTATAAAAATAATTTGACTTGCGCAATTCGCTTAAACTTTAAAAGAAATGATCATGTTCCATTTTAAACATAAGTATATAACAACAATGTTGAATATAGGTACAGCTTGAAAGAAGAACTCGACATTTTAAACATTTTAAGGCAATTCTTCATCTTAATTGGGCACCTGTATTTAGTAAGTATTGAAATACGCATGTTTCGAACAACTACATATAATTTCACACATGACGTTACACTTTTTTGGTAGCCTGAATATTCTCATGACTTATGTTGCCTTTGAAATTCAATTCAAGAATTGCATTTAATTATTTACATATTTGTAAAAACAACAGTTTGTTAGGAAAAAATACTCAAAACTTACTTTGTAAAACTTGTGTTAGATCTTTGTTGATTAATATATAGACAGGTAAAATGTTATATATAGTTGAGTTATTTTGTAGAAAACTATTTTCTATGTGTACACCTTTGTACTATACATTTGTCGGTGACATTAGGCTTGAAACAAAAAGGGAAGATTAGACTTATACAATTTAAACGGATTCTTTATAAGAACCATGTTTCTTTTTGGATGAATTTGAAACAATTGAGTTAGATTTTCTAGGTTTAACTAAAAAAGATAAGCTCTTCACATAAGATAAAAATATAAAATCACAAATCCTTTTCTCATGAAACATGAATTAAACTAATATTTATTGCCAACACGACGATATTCAGAAAACTGAGTTAGATTGAATTACAGAACTCGTGCTCTACGGTTTTGTGTTTCTATATCTTCATCTTAGAATGCTACTCGGGCGGGGTAAGCCAATAAGACACTTAACAGATTCTACTTGTTTGTTAAAAATAAGCCTTTGCCCGAGTTTATTCTTTCAATAATCAAATAAGTAATTTTTACATCATACCATAGTTTATTTTACTAAAATTAAAAGTCGTTCAGCACTTCAGTGATAAATACAAATTTCGCTTTTTGTCCGAGAATTTTTGTCGAAAATCTTGTCACATATTTATTAAATTTTATCTGGCGAGATTGTTTCATTCAAATTGTTTTTCTTCCGATTAATATTGAAAAATAAAAGAATAAAGAAATGAGTTTGATTATTCTTTTAGATGACTAAATCTCTTTTAGGCAGTTTTGCAAATCAAATTTCCAGGGAGGAATTACAAAAGTTAATTATTAATTTAGTATAATTTCGTAGGACTTTTAAAATAATTAATTTGTACTGTTGACGTATTTTAATATTGCATATTCTATTGTGGCTTTTATGTAGTTATATTTTTTATTAATAAATAAATTATATAGTGTATAACTTCTAAATTAACTAATTTACTATTATTTTATTTTATTTAATACTAAATATGGAATTTAACATACATACATGAATACATTTCAGTAATATACCTACATATAATATTATTTATTTACATCAAGATTTTCGTAAAATATATCAACAAGTAATTAAAAATGTTTATCAATAATTTTAATAGATTATTCTCTGACGCAATAAAATACAACAAATTATTTATGATTCAACATAAAAATGTATACATTATTATATTATTGATAACAAATAAATAAAGTATAACTATTATTAGTTTTATTATTAGTATTAGTATAACGAATATTTTGCAAATAAATAAACTAAGTAAGTTTATTTAACATGATAATCCGAAATCATATATTAGATAATCTGTACCATTGAGTGAAATACTTGTTTAAGCATTTTACTTTTGTTTAGATTATAAACAATAATAGTTATTCTGTTTCTTATGGCTAGTTGAAGACACAGTTGCAGATCAAAATGGAAGTTTTCTGTATAAATCAAACGAAAAGTTGTAAACAAATTTATAAAAATAGAAAATGAATTTTTTTCAGAAACAGCTCCATCATGTTTTTTTAATTTGTCTTAATTTGACAACATTTTTATTTCGACGTCTAGACAATAAATTTCCGGAACAATTTCTCTCCTTTCTTCGTCTTTCTGACTGATATTCGCATTCCATCTTACTCTGGAGAACTCTGAACAATTTTCGATTTATATTTCTATTAACTTCTTAAAAAAATGCTTACTACAATTGTACTTGATTCATCGTCTATTCTTAGTAAATATATAATTACATTCCTCAAGATGTTTACTCCATTTTAAGATAATTGGTTTCAGCTCGGCTATTGAATTTGTTCGTTAATGAATCGATTGAGTAGAAAGAATCTCCACGTTTGAAGCCGTTCATTATTGCATAAGTCTACGGTCTTGAGGAGAAAGCAATTATCGTCAAGTGTCATGATGCTTCTCAGCAAGCAAAGCTCATGGTTGGACTTTTACAGCAGCTGGGAGTGTATTGTTGCTACTATTTCAACCTTGCAGTGAGATGTAGTGAATGAAAGGAAATGACTGCGCATATCACCAACCCATGAGCTTTAATCAGAATTTAATTTAATCTAAAAAGAATCGATCCAACTCTTCGTAACATCACGATATCATTCTTAATATGAAAAGATTTTAATTAGCGCTAGTTTGTGAGAAATTTCGATCAGTATTTAATTTAATACGCAAAAATAAAATAATACATTTTTAATGCATCTTATGTATAAACTAGAATAATACTAATCGTTTAAGATTTAGCGTAACATTTTTTGAACTTTTGAAAGATATAAAACAAACATGTTGTAAATAAATAATCTAAAGAAGGTTAATTGAAATTAAAAATGATATAATTTATTAAATCGTTAGTTAATTAATTAATTGATTAATTAAATAATAATAAATCATATATTAAATTATTTATACTTGCTTAAACTTTATATTTTCTGCATGGTTTAAACGTATTAATAATTATTCAGTTAATTTAAATGAAGAAAATATAACTTTTAATTAGTTTAAAACGTATATTATGTTTTCTGTATATTTCAAATTAAATGGTTTAACATTAAACATTAGAAAATAACTCTGATATTTTTTATATTATTAGACTTAGCTTTAAGAGACTGTACATAATTTTGGATTGTTACCATTGAATAGTTATTATATATTATTATTAACTTCAGATAATACTATCTAGTAATAATCCTGGAATCACAACTATGTATTTATTAATTCGCAGTCGGATATTGTTAATATAATATTATCATAACGAGTAGAAACCGAATAAATTATTAACATCAAGGTGCTAACTGTACGAGTATAATAGTTAAGTATAATAATATTTTTACCTCTAGGTGTTCAAAATGTCAGCAACATTTTATGTAGATAAATCATCATTGATTTCGATATTATATTAAAAATCATCGATCTACTAGAAAATCATTTAATTGTTTATGTGAAGGGGAGCATGGGGATTAATAATTAAATAATTAATGAAATTATAGTGGAAGTACTCAGTAGCACATGGAAAGAATCAAATATCTCAAGCTAAATAATAAAGGACCTGTGATATATTGGGCAGTAATAAATCATATGGGTACATGTCCAGGTCAATCATTTCGAATGAGCTCATGAAACGTTTTACAGGTTCATTATTATCAATGAAACATGTCTATTATTTTTGTTTTAAACCTGAGTAACCTACAAAAATAAGAAATCTGTACTTAGAATACTTTTGTCAACAAGTAAACATGCTCACATTTCGTTTTTTTATTTTATTTGAAAAAGATAAATACGAGTATTTGATTAATAAAATATCCATAAAAGTAATTACAAATAATGAAACTCAGAGATCCATATGGCAACAATTTTCACAGCAGTTATTAACTACAATTTTTTTACTTTACAACTAAAATTAAATAAATATGATTTTGAAGCCTTTATAAATGTTATTACTTAGTAAAAGCCGAATAAAGCAGATGATAAAATACAAGGTTAGAAACTAAACTTGTCTGTTGCTTTATTTAGTGGTTCTAATTGTCTGAACCTTAAATTAACCGAGAAAATATTTGAATTAAAAATAGTAGATTGGTTATTTTTACGCTATGAAGAACTATAAATGTGGACCCCTAATTTTAAATCTGCCAGCGTTCCTGAAGATGTGTACATTTACATTATCCGTGTATAGGTCAAACGTGCCAGGTATATTGCAGTTAAAGAATAATCTTGATAATACAAAATTGTCAGTATAACAAAATTCCAATCTTATTTCAAATGTATTATTAAAAATAAGCTGATCACCAAGTAGCACTTCTGTTGATGCTTTCCTTGGTGCATCTACAGAATTCTGCCGTGCATGTATTATTGAGGTATTGTGGTTTTATTTATACAGAATATGTTAGTATGTCTTATCGATTAATATAAAGTGCTGTAAGTAACGAATATTCAATCTTAAGGTAATTGTTATTTTATAAAGGAAGACATTACATTAAAATAAATAACCACGATATATTGCATCATATTTCTTCCGGCGAATTCAGTGGTTACAAACAAAATATAATATGTAAGTAGGTGTCTACATACACAGATACCAGATTAAGTACAACTATTACATAATTACATTCCAGCCAATGAGAAGGCAGAGCTGTAAAAAATCAATAGCGGCAGTATGAGAACGACGAGAGTTACGTAATAAACAGCTGATAGATTGAACAGCTGACAGAAAACTAACAAAAATTTCCATGGTAAATGCAGGGTTACAATTGTGTCTTTTTGAGAGCAGATGGACAGTTTTAATAGCTAGATAAAAACAGTTTCTACTGATATATCTGGGAAAGTGAGGTTACAGACTTATGGCGGACTAATCAGATAAGTTTTATTGTCATATGTATTTATTCGTTTTAAGCGGTGGAATATATGCCTCGTAAAAGGTATATCGTTACATATTTTCCTAGTTCAAAGTTTTGAATAAATCTGCCTGTTGGTATTTACAAATCTATTAATATTTGATTTCTGTTCATTTTAATTAGTTGATCTTTAAAAATGCAATAAATAGTGTCACTGTTACAATTTCTTAATTGGGAAGGGGATTAAACTAAATAAACGAACAAAATATTGCCCATGTAATATACATAATATACATAATATCATAATAAGACATAATATAACATAGGTTTATTAAAAATATATCAGAATACGTTGATAATCTAACCTATAGCTCTATTTTAACTAGTTCGCAATAATTTATATATATTTATTATTATGAGTGAGAAATACTAAACTAATTACAAAATAAAAAGTTTAAAAAGGGAATTGAACTTCTACCGAGTATTCGTATTTTATTGCGTTATATGAATTAATTCATCTATTTTTTATTCCAAATATTATCAATTCTTTTCCAACTTATTCAGCTTTCAAAGAGTAAAGAACACATCCCACATAAACATTAATTAGAGAAGCTCAATTGACACTATTTTCAAAGCCATACAAATGCTTCTATTTAACTACAGATTTTATTATTCTAGATGTTCTTAGTATAATTCAAGTTATAATTAAAGAACCTCAATGAGTGTTGAACCGCCAAATAAGGATAAAGATAAATAAAACAGTGATCGGGGAAAATGAAAAATGAATCCTTAATTCAGGAATATATTTGTATGCTATTGTATATTATATAGCATGAACGTAAAAAAATCGTTTTTTTTTAAGAAGACTAGTTTTTTTCGCAATACAAAGTTTATTAACTAGTTACATTTATTTATAAGTTATCATAACAAATTATGCAGTTAAATGAACACTCACATAATATAATCACCATTTTTGGTGATTACTTCCACACAATGCTTCGTCAGGTTCAGGAATTCCTTGCTCAGTTTATTTCTGATCAACGAATTCAAGTAACTGCACGAACAAATATTCATACGTCTTCACAATTTGTAAATGATTGACCCTTCCGTCGTATTTCCATGTTGCGAAGACGTATCTGTTAAGTAGATTTATAGATTCGGTGAATAAGGTGATTGTTTCACCTCTGTAACCACCCTCTTTCATCAATAAATCGTTGAATAATCGTTGTACCATTCTGCATGTACATATACTACAACCGTTCTCGAGAATTTCAAAGTAATATTTACCTAAAAAACCGATACCACAATAAGGTGATATTTTCTTGAAGATATTGTTTGCCTAGCAACGACTGGATGATCGCCTCGCTCATATACTACGTCAATTGGCACCCACCATCTAACATTTCTTTGTAACAAACAGTTTTTCGATTGCTCTTCTACCGAAAACATTGTCCACCAAATTACTAGAACATTCGATACGTTGCTGCTTATGCTATTGGCTTAATTCATGAGACACATATTTAGTAACCACACTCTTCATACCAAGGTCTTCGTTGGTAATTTCTTGAATACAGGTTTTTGGCATGCCGGTTGCTTCAGCTATGACGCTATAGGGCACTGCATCATCTGCTTCAGTCTATCATTTCTGCAGCAATTCTTATATTCGCTTGAGTTCTGACTGTTCTTTGCTTTCCAGATCAGATTTTTTTCGACGACTTCTTTACCTTCGTTGAATTATTATTTTTTAACTGCTGAATTCTTATCACTGTTACACAATTGTCTATCAGGTATACACACATTAAAATTAATAAGATTACCCAGCCCAATTAACATTATAAATATTCTTAAGATGGTTTTATTATTACAACTAATTACACAGTTAAAATTCTGAAACTGTATTATAAAATGTACTTTATTACAAATACTTAATTATCTTTTTATATTGCAAATTAGTTATAAAAAAAATTGATAAATATCTTTTGTGATACTAATTTGGAATAATATTGCAAAACATATTTGTATTATTCATAAAAGATCATACTGTATTTATTATAATTGTAATTGATAATTAATATTATTATGCATATAGAATATAATGAACACATGAAAACTATGTTTATAGATGGCAAGCTGTCAAGGTATTTTAAACTCACACACAGCCAAAAACAGTGTAATCTCTAAACAATTTTTCACTTTAAATATGCATGTGACTCTGATTCGTGCTTTTCAATCTTGGCTAAATCTCCTCCTGCATATTTTTTACCTTCTTTGGAAGTAGTAGCCATCTCCGAATTTATAATTCTTCATTAGTTTTGTGTCCACAAACATTTCGTCAAAAGCCCACACCCTCCCAGGTACCAAATTAATTCTTAATTCCCCCCTGTCCAAATTACATGTGTCATTTTATTTAAGTTTATTTGTAATCCTACTAATTGGATCTACTGAGTAATCAAAAATAGTTAGCAATTAAACTTTAATGAAAAATAAATAAAAGTACACTAAGTATCGTACGTGACTGTTTTTAATTTCTGAGTCAACTTAATTTACTAATTAAATGAACCAATTTATTTCAGTTCATTCAAGATTTTAACTTGTCTTTCTAAATACATACATAATATAGAGTATTATCGAAAGAATTAAGAACAATTAATTACTCTACACACAGTATTCCTACTATAATGCTGATGTATATATATGTGTATTATTTAAATTATGTTTTATTATAGACGACAAAAAGAAAATAGTAACAATAAAGCTGAATGCAAACGTCAAAACTTTACAAAATGCAGACTTAAAAAAAATCACTTTGACGATAACTTCCCTGAATATCGTATGTATAAACGTATAAGTTATATCATTGCTATAAATTAGTTATTTCGCTCTGTAAGTCGAAGATAATTGGAATTGCTTGGTAGATGAACCTGACTGACAGCTGTAATGATCCCTTATTATTATCAAAATGTCATAACTCTATTCCAGTCGACCGCTACACAGACTCTGCCAGTTCATCAGGTATATAACTCATGGACTAAATATTTACATCACTCGCATATATATATATCATACTATTAGAATATAAACAATACAATTTTAAATATGACTGATTTTTCGAGAGTATTTTAAAATCGTTTATAGTTTAGTCTATATCTTTTTAAAAATTCGATAAAATGCGGGTGATATCATTAATTTCTATGGTTGAAGGCAAGGAGTCATTTCATTTCATACCGAGGATATCGTGAATTCTAAGCGTCAGTTGCAGTTATTGCGTTTCTTAGGATGTAGCGTGAATAGTACATACCTACTGGGACCCCAACCTTGAAATGTCGCCAGGTTAAGTATCGACACTATATTATTGAACTAATACAGAGGAGTCGACATGCGTCTTGAACCTATAATACGTAGAACCGTCTGCATGCCTCTAGCTGATATTGTCAGCTGTGAGGTTATCTCCAACTGGCATTTACTTTAAAATCTCCCTCTATTATAGACATACATCTGTTTGATTAATTACGTCTGCGATATGTTCGCTCTTTTATCCAAACAAGGTTTTGTTTATACCGTACAACTATAACTTCAATTATGTCACTATTAAATACAATATTCTTATATCTTGTAGATAGATAGACCATTTTCCGCAGCAATATTGCCAAACAAACATGTAGATTTGTTTTACATAATATAGTTTATTCACCTAATATACCGGAAAGTAATCGATGAACTAGGTTTCATAATATACCGCAGTAAACTTTGTTTTTGTAGTATGTTTGCGTTTATGATCTCACTTTAATTTGTATTATTTTAGCGTTGTAGAATTTATTGATTCCGACATGTTACATAGTTTGTATGGAATCAAATGTTTTAAAGTTTTATAATTTAGTATGCAGTGATATTCAATATTTATTTGACAACCGAAGTTTGAACAGGCATGTATAGAAATCAATAAACATCACCGAAAGTATTGCTTTAGTTTATATCCAACATATTTTTGAATATTCAGAATAATCTATCGAGAAACAATTTATTTCAATAAAGAACAAATTGGATGAAAATATATAAATTAATAAACTAATACACAAATACAACCTATCTATAATTCAGAGAGAGTGTCAATGATGTCTGCTCAGTACGGGAATGACCTTGATGTCATGTCCATGTCAAGATCCAGTCCTTACAAGTTCTAGACTATCAGCATGTTTAGGTAGGTAGTGCGATTTCTCCAGCCATGTTTGAGAGGACCATAGGCCTGCCTGCGTGAGAGTGTGCTGATTGGTTGGAAGCTTTGAATGCAGTGGCTGATGAAAAAACGTATTCTGTAAAAAAAGGAGAAAAAAGAGATCTTCAGATACCGTAGAAGTTTATTTGAGAAGTGTAAACATTTCACCTACCGGCTTCTTCAGTTCAAAACTAAAGTAAAACTGTAATACAGCTTTGAATAGGAATCGTTTAGTATACATAATATATAATTACTTATGTAAGTCAGATAAATATAAAAATCAATGTAGAGTGAGTATAACATAACTATATACGCATGATACTCGGATTAGACAATATAGACTTAAATATACATTTGTTAATAAGAAAATAATTTACTATTAAATATACAATTAGTTGACAGAAGAAAGAATACTTTAAAATACAGGAAAATCTGAATAGACATGATATTATACCTACTACAAGTTAAAATAAAAAATCCATTTTATTTCAATAAGAGAATTAGACAATCTAAATGCTAACACGGACACAAAATGTAACCTAATATAATATATATTATATTAAATATATAGTTAGGTAGTGGATAGCCTGTTATTGGGTGGTGGATAAAAATTTGACTAATTAATTTAATTTATAATGAAATAATTATTAGACTTCTTAAAAGCAATGTTAAAAAAGTATATATTTTAAGGATATTCCAAAAAATATTGTCGTAAATATTTTTTATTTTAAAAACAGTGTACCAAAGATTAAATTTTTAATTCAAATTTTAATATAACAATAATATTTAAAATGTATTTAATATACATACATATAGTTTTAAGTAAAATTATGTTTTTCGATATAATGAAAGACATAATAAAAATGATCTCTGTATAGATAGTTAATCCAGAAATAAATACAAAGCTCTCAATAAATACGATTGAAGTAACACATCACACTGATTCAAATGTTAAAGTGAAAATATTATTTTATATATAAATCCTTCATATTATAGAAGCCCAAAAAAAGGATTCAGTAGAGTCAAACGACCAGCTTGATGACAGATTTGATGTTTCAAGTTTATAGGTTTTCTAATTATTCTTTTAGATATGGTATTTTATTCTTTTATAAAATGAAGTGAACCAGTAGCTTTGGAATGCTACATGCATAGCAGTAGAGCTTTGTGCATAAACTTGGACGTAAGAATAATATAGGTATTGCAATATTCGTAAAAGAAATGAAAATAAATAAATATATTTGAGGTGGGCAAGATTTATAGGAAAGTAATTACCGTTGATATTAAATTCTGATTCCTCCTGCCTGTCACTGATGAAGTCAACTTTTCAGTAAACAATTTTAACTAAGAAAATAACATATTCAGCTTCACTGTTTTGTGGTACAATGGGAGGTACAATGTAGTCGTAAAGAATCGAGTTCGATAATTAAAGGGTCATTCATTTCCTCCAGATCGAATGAAACGGGTTTGGTATTACAATATGGGATGATTAGGCAAAGTCGATAAGTATTCATTATTCGATTCCTTTAGCTTGGTCTAAGTTGAAATGTTCATTTCACATAAAGTGATGATGTCTTGACTTGGTGTGTTATTGATTTCTCATAAAGTGATGATGTCTTGACTTGTGTGTTATTGATTTCTCATAAAGTGATGATGTCTT